>JAPYZA010010455.1:0-15412 GCA_030522685.1 Eupelmus azureus | reverse complement strand
TTCTAAGACAAGAAAAGATTGTGTTGCCGTACATAAAAAACCTTTCATATAGAATCAGTAAAACCCTACATAATTATAATTTTTCTCTCATCTCAAAAATCTCCAATAATTTCAGTAAATTTATTAAATTAGGTAAAGACAAAGTAAACAATGGTGAAATTTGTAATATTGTGTACAAAATTAACTGCAAGGACTGTTCGGCTACTTACGTAGGCATGAGTAAGAGACAACTTAAAAAACGCATAGACGAACACCGACGTGACGTGAAAAATAAATCTTCTACCTCAGCCCTTGCTGAACATGTTTGTAAGACAGCCCACAATATAAATGTTGAAAGAACAAAAATAATAGACAAAGAAAAAAATCTCAATAGACGCCTCTTTTCCGAAATGTTGAATATTTATTATCATAGACACCTTAAATCGTATGGAAGATACTAAATTCCTAAAAAATGTGTACAAAAAATCAATAGATTTAATTAGAAAGGACTGCCGATAATAATTAATTTTTCTTAAACTTTTCAAAACATTTTTTTTAATTTTCCTCCTCTTTATCTCCTTTTTATCGATATAACTGTTATTTGTCTCGATAATTGATATCAAGACATTATAATGTAAACAGAAATAAGTTTACATTTAAAAAATTTAAATTTCACGCGCTTTCTGTTTCTAGGTACATTTGAATTTCGCGGGCTTAGTCGATAACAGTTTTCCTTCCTTATCTTGCTTTTTCTACGACGTGGCTATAAAAACATCTAAGAGATGGCGTAGAATGTACTGTTTAGATCAGATAGACTTCCCCACTGGGAGAGAACGAATTCAGACTACGTGCCACCTCTGCGCGACTTATGTTTCGCTAGTACAGCGAGTTCGTTCTCGAAACTTTTCCCCCTCTATACTTCCGCGATCGCGATTGACGTCACATTATAAATTAAAAATTTCGACTGGATTTCCATCAGTCTCTCTCGAGGGTGCAATTTCAACCTCTCTACGGCGTGTAGTTCGCGAGAATGTAAGTTTTTCCTTCCTACCTTAAATTTACTTACTTACTTTTTGCTTATTAATTCTTATTTAATTTATTAATTTTAGTAAATTTCTCAACGTCAGCTTCACTAGAAGCTTGTAATAATCTGTAAAGCGACATGCATATTTTTACAATTACTAAAGGTTTGCTAATTTTTCGATGTACTTTTAATTAATTTTTTCAATGTATAATAATTTTTATACATAACTACAACTATTGTATTTGCGGTTAAATTAATTATAAATTATCTTTTTGATTTATAGTCTTGAAAAGGAAGACAAATAATTCCTCCGAAATGTTGACAATGTAATTTTTGTAAAAATAATAACACCATGGTTCGCACAGATCAACAAGAAATTTTCATTTCTCCAACAACATTAACTAACTACGACCAGCGAACGATAACTTCTCTTCTTTATTATAAAAAGTATTATAATCTGCAGAATCGGTAATAGTGGATCTAGATACTTTGGAAGTTAATATACTTATAATTTCAGATTTAAAGATATTCAGCATTACAAAATTTGCAAATTATAATAAAGATGTCGATTAAAAAAAAAATATGCTCAATCGTACTTAATATTTAAACTATATAATATACATATAGAAACAATAAATTAATTTTGAGGTAGCTACGAGCCAATGAATTGGAAGCGCTTTTTTAATGATTTTTTTTAAAGTTTTTCTATACTTTCCACTAATAAAAAATAATAAATATATAATTATTATGTTTCAAGCAAAAATTACTATAATACACATCAAAGGCGATACAAACTCAGTTTATTACAAATTTTAACACACTTATATCAGTTATTAATATAAACATTAATAAAATTTACTTTTGTAGCAAAAATTAATATGTGGAATAGTAAAAATTGTATTTTATAAATTTTGATAAAGCTTCTGGAATTTTCACTGTGTAACATAGTAAAATGAGTTATTCTTTTGTAACCTTTGCTATGTAACATAGTAAAATATTTTTTCTTCATAGCATTTTTTCATATAATAAGCAACACATGAAACTTAAATATATATTTGCGCTCATCTAAACAGCTCGAATCGGCGCGACGGCGTGAAAATGTTGAACGTATAAATGAATGTCTTTTATTACAGGTGTTTTGTGATTAAATTGAGTGTTTTTTTGTAAACATTTTTTAAAGATTTGGTGTCTTCAATTCTATTAAGAGTGTTTGTGTTAGAGAAAATATTAATCATTTTTGAAAATAAGCGTTTTGACGTAGTGCGTTCAGTGTCAATTATTGACGCTTTGTTTAGGTCTATTTTGTATCCCGTCTCGCTGCAGTGTCGTGCTAGTACCGATTTATTATCATTATTTTTTATTTCTCTCGCGTGTTCTGCCATTCTTATTTTCATTTTTTTTTACTCGTACCAATGTATTTTGCTGGGCAAGAGGAGCATGGAATAGAAGCTTTAATCTGCGTTTGTCAGAATTAAAAAATATTAAGTTGGTCGAATATTAAGTTGGTTATGGTAGTTTGAATTTAAGTACTTGTATTACACTGTCGTATTGTAAACATTACGCAGTCTAAATGTAGATGACTTTTTGTTGTTAAAATTCAAACTACCATAACTTTCGACCAACTTAATATTTTTTAATTCTGACAAACGCAGATTAAAGCTTGTTTTGACTAGTTTTATTTTTTTTCTAAAAATTTAAATAAGACTTGTGAAAACCAAATTATTACAGTTTTGCGTTTAAGCTATATTCTAAAAATACTAGATTATAATAATAAAACATAACTCGAGTTTTAAGGCATATTCAAAGAAACCCTAAGACAAGTCTTCTTATCTTGGCCAAAGAAGACCCTCAAAAAGTTTCAGCACGATCCATGCCCCGGATCCGAATGAGTCTCCTTGTCAGTCAATACGTTGAATTTTAGCGCGTCGCAATTCAAACATGAAGTTTGAAAACCTTATTCGTGATTTTCATTAGCTTATAAATATATTTTTCATAAGTTGTGACATTTATAACATTTTTTACTATCAAAACTATTAATTAATCATATTATAAATGTGTCCATCATTAAAAAGTCCACGAATCATTAATTTAAACCCTTCTATGCTTTGTTCTGCATCTTTCATTCTCGAAGATATGAATAGAATTATGTAATTTAATTATTCATTATTTAAGTCAATATCATTTAATGTTAACATTTAATTTATATATTAAAACTGAAATTTATCAATAATAACGTATCCTGAGAAAATAATTAGTTCAAATTGGCTAATACATCCTTTCAATCATCCTTCATAATATTCATGGAAGTTCTTTGTATCATACTTAAAATCTTAAAAGTCCCTTAAAAAATTATTTATTTTTTAAGTACATTTTTAAAAATTTGAAATTCATAATTACAAAATAGCTTATTTGACATTTATTTTATTTAACAGTACAGTTTACAAAATATACAGAAACTTGAATTAATAGATGTTATTGCACGTATCCTGCAACTGACAATAGCAAAATTAGATGCCTGATACACCTGCTGATCTGCATACACAAAATCTTATTGTACACTTTTTACACGTACAATTTGGTACTAAATTTTCAATTCGTGGAAATAACGACATTATTTTCTGCCGTAACAACTGATCACAGAGTATTTCCCAACAAAATTCAGTCACATTCAATTGAATCAAATCTTCCTTCAATAAATTAATTTGTTGACAGGTTGCATAAAATGCTCTTAAAATATGCAATTTTATCGAATTACTTGTAGGTGAAAGGTCTTAAATTGAAACCGTATTGTTATAATAATACTATTTTTTTTCCAGACGTTTATCAGATATTTTTTTGAGTATACGATGGAACTTTTGAATCTGAATGTAAAGTACCAACAAAAATTAGTTCTTTAAAAAATCGTGAACGTGAGGTTATTTTTTTTTAAATCTTTTTCTTACAACATGCAAATCTTTTCAGATAATTGTCTGGTTTAGCTTCCAAAACACTGTATTTAGTTCCTACTTTACTTGTATAATCTGAATCCGTAAGATGATGTAAAGCAGGAAATACGGCACAAAGTTAATATCCACATTTTTTCAATAAAATATGAATTGATAAAAATCGTTTTTCTGCAGATGCGCCTAATTGTATTCAAAGCTCCTGGTATACAAATGTACATTAATAAAAAAATAGGATAATATAATTGAAAGTGGTATTACCTTACAGCCTTTTTTACAAAAGTAACCCAGTAGTTTCTTGACAGACATGCTTGAAGTGTATGTAGAATTATTCTTGAATCAGCCTCATCAATATCAGCTTTTTGTAAAATATTTAATCTTGCAATATTAAAGTGTTCGTTTGACTCACAAGTGCGTTAATTTGTTGCACTACATATTATTTCAATTCCTGGCAAAATTTCTGGCAATTTGTGAAAACATACTGACGAAGTTTATTATGGCTTATTATATAATTTGTTTTGTCAACATTCAAATCGGAGAATTCTTTTTCATACATGAATGTAGGCATAAAAGAAAACTGAAGACAAATATTAATCATATATTCAAGTCTTTTTTAGTCAAAGTTTTTAACGGATTTTAATGTTGACAAATTCTATGTTCACTAAGATAATAATTATTTACTAAAGAAAAAATAAAGGAAAAAGAGTAAAGTAATAGTCATAAAAGAAGTACATCATTGATCAGCATTTAGAAGTTGCACAACTATCAGATAAGTTTATATTTTTCTAATAAAAATGTATTCATGAAATCAAGGTGGAGAATGGTGTAATGTTGAAGACACATACCCGTGAACTTTTTGGTATTGTTAAAACTTTTTACGCTGCCTATACTACTGGATGAACGCATCGAAGTCTTAAGTATATTAAAAATTATTAATAATAATGTCAAAATGTAGAATCTAGAGATTTTTAGTACTTATTTAAGAAAATCTTTTACTTCATTTTTTACAAATTGTATACAATTAAACTACTGGCAGCAAGCAGTTTAACTACTGGTCAACTACTGGCAGTAATTTGGAGTCGTCAGTCAGCTGAACTGCTAGTAAACTACTGGCAGCAAGCCGTTTAACTACTGGTCAACTACTGGCAGTAATTCAGGGTCGTCAGTCAGCTGAACTGCTGGTAAACTACTGGCAGTAAGCAGTTTAACTACTGGTCAACTACTGGCAGTAATCATTCACGATGATCCAGTAGTTATTCAATAGTTGCCAAAAAACTATTGGCACCTAGTAGTTTTACTAATAGTTTCCTAATAGTGAACCAGTAGTTATCTAATAGTTTTTCCAGTAGTTTAGCCAGTAGTTTAACTAGTAGTTATTAAGTAGTTTTTTTGTAAGGGCCATTATAACAGTCGACAATGAAGCATGGCATCGATAATAAGTGTAAAATCAATTCAATTAATCATATCTTTAA
This sequence comes from Eupelmus azureus, assembly GCA_030522685.1. Taxonomy (NCBI): domain Eukaryota; kingdom Metazoa; phylum Arthropoda; class Insecta; order Hymenoptera; family Eupelmidae; genus Eupelmus; species Eupelmus azureus. Next base: position 9,995 of record JAPYZA010010455.1, on the reverse strand, counting down.
TTTTTTTATCGAAAAAAAATTTTCTAACTCTTTTACAAGATCACTTTTAGATTTTTCATTTTTCAATGTGCCATCCTCGTTAATTAAACAATTTTGTTCAGTGTAAATCAAAGTTCCTTTCTCTGACTATATCAACTATTTTATGCGCAACTTTATTTTGTTTTGTGACAGCTTTTTTTAATTTAGATTTTTTCACAGTGGTTTTAAAATTTGATAATTTGAATCTTGATATTTTATCACAAATGCTTACTAGTTTATCTACAAGTATCCTCTGGCAATAATTATTAAAAACTTTGCCGCTTTTATCAAAAATATTTAATAGAGCTTAACAACATAGTGAAGTGGCTAATTCTTCCGTGGCTATATTATTCAACGATTCAATGCCTTTCTTAAATGGACTACTATCATGAGAAATTATGTAATATATAATTACGTTAACTTTCTTTTCAGAGCGTTCAGTGTTTGTTGATTTAAAGTCATGATGCGTTTGAAATTCATCATTCTCAGACTTTACGTTTGTTATCGTTCTATAATAATTACTTATAGCTAAAATTTCGTGGTAATTTAAATTTCATGCAGTAACGAAATTTTGTTGATGCGTAAAGCCTATTATTAATAAGTTGCTTTTCTGAGATTGGTTAATAGATTGTTCTAGCCCCTTTTTTAAATTCTTTATATATATCAGGTATTTTGTCTTTTAATGTCAAAATATCATAATAATAAAGAGGTTACCAGTGTGAATAATTACCCTCATAGCAACGAAAGTTTCGGAAGCTTCCCAGCGAAAGATTCAAGGAAGATTCCGATGTAAGCTTCCAGTAAGCTTTCTAGAAGCTAATTGAAAGTTTTAGTAAGGTTATATTGAAATCCTTCCAGGAAGCTTCCAACAAGATTCACGAAAGCTTACGTGGAATATTCAAATTGTACTAAATCAAATATTGAATGGAACCTTCCATTAAGCTTCCGGAAAGATTGTCTGGAACATTAAAGGAATCTTCATGGAAGGTTTACCAGTAATCTGTTAGGAATCTTCCACTAACTTTTCTTGAAAGGTTCGACTGAAACTTCCTAGGAGTTCTCCCAGAAAATTACAGTAAGGAATTCCTCCCAACCTTTTTTTAGCCAAAAATTCAGCTATGTGAGTTTTTATTTTGTTATTATTACATGATTAAAATTTCATTATAAATTTATAAAAAATAACAATTGCCAATAATAATTATTAACAGTTACTTTTATATTAGTTAAAATACAAATAATTTATATAATTTTTGTAAAATTTTTAAGAATTTTTAATTTTTTTCATAGGATTTTTCCATGTAACAAATTATTAGTTGATTTTATCGAAATAAAGTATGTATTGTAATACGTACTTTGGAATAGCGGTAATCATAATGTGGCACCTATTCTTTTAATTTAAATAAAATACCTATTATTTTAATTTAATTTTATATAATTTATGTGTCCACAAATTTTATAATTATAATCGCAATTATTATAACCCACATAGCATGAAAGTTTTAGGAAGATTTCCAGCGTAAGATTCAAGGAAGATTCTAATGTAAGCTTCCAGTGATTTTCCTGTAAGCTAAATGAAAGTTTTATTAAGGTTAGATAGGAATCTTCTACGGACGATTCGCGAAACATTCACTAAAGCTTACGTGCAATATTCAAATATTTAAAGAATGGAATATTAAGTAAAACCTTTCAGAAAGCTTCCGGGAAATTTGCGTGGGATTTAACAGGAATATTCCTAGGAAACTTACACGTAATCTTCCAGGAATGTTCCATTAAGATTTCATGAAACGTTCCACCGTAAGTCTTCCAGGAAAGTTCTATTAACCTTCCATAAAACTTTCCACCGCAAGTATTCCAAGAATCTTCGATGAAGAGTGTAGAACGAAATTCAAAAAGTTTCCTATAACGTTACTTCATTTTCCTCCTGAAAGCTTACACGTAAGCTTCTTGCAAGCTAAATAAAAGTATCAATAACTTCAATCGGAATCTTTTTAGAAGTATGCCAGACAATTAATGAAAGATTACGTGGATTATACAAATATTGAAGAAATTGAATATTACATGAAACCTTCCAGAAAACTTCTGGGAAGTTTGCACGTAATGTAATAAGAGTATATTCTCAAAAAGCTTACCCGTAATCTTCCAGAAAAGATCCATTCCACACAGCACGAAAGTTTCGGAAAGTTTTCCAGCGAAAGATTCAATGAAGATCTTACACGGAGAAAAATGTTGCAATGTGAATACTATTGAGATCTACCGGCAGGTTGGTGGGTTAGCTGAACTGTACCTCGGCCGATCATCAGAGTTAAGCAGCGCTGGGCGCGGTCACTACTTGGATGGGTAGCCTATGTAAATTTGATGATCGTTTAGGTGGTTTTTCGCTCTTAACAGAATGTCTGGTAGGTAACATGAATATGTTTCCGGTGTTTAAGCCTACGGAATGTGACATAAACATCCAAAACATATATACATAACCGGATGATGCTTGTAGCTGCCGTAGCATCCTTTAGAGATCCGCTCGGCAGTTTGTATCACTTAATATACAGGAAGGAAAAATGGTATGGACAAACAGTTACGAGTCACTTGTTTGGCCACTTAGGCTGCAGGTGGATAAACCAAAAAGTCATACTATTGAGATCTAAGAGCTCAAATCATCGTTGAGTTATACAATATCCAGAATCGAACTTTATCAATTCAAAAATTGAGACGTAAGACCTCAAAAAGTCTCAAAATGTCTAATATCAAACTTTGAAGCCTGGGATGCCAAAGTTTGAAATGTGAGAGTTCAAAAATCTTGAAATGTCTAGTCTCAAGGATTGGAGTCTCAGGTCTCAATGTTTGAAAAGCCACAGCGCCAAAGTGGAGAGAGTCGACCGAGGTTCCCCCATTCCTTTTCACAAAAACAAAACAAACCCTACCGTGGGTCGATAAACATGAACCATTTTGTTTACACAACTTTCGTATATATGCGTTGGCTCATTGGTAAAGAGTCTGCTTCGTACTTTTTAGTCTCGGGTTCAAGACCTGAGCAGTGCACTTTCTTTTATCTAATAAAAATTTTTTATAATGTAATGCGGTGACCCGCATCATAGCAAAATAATAAGTGCATAAATAAAGCCGGCACTGCACGCGATAAATAGGGCACATATAAATGTATATTTTTGTGTACATTTACGTCGGCAGAAAAATATATCGCGCTCAGCTGACAGCTGGAAGAGTCAAACCAGCGAACGCCAGCCAAGGAGAGAGAGGACGCGCGCCTAGGCATGCTAGAGTACGAGAGAGATAGCCGCTCAGCGACTGCAGACGGTGCGTGGGCAAGAGAAAGACGGACCGACGGAGAAGTACAGCAAGTAACGAAGAAAATATGATGAACAAAGGACTGAGTTTTAAATAAGTGAATGTGATGATAGTTGCTGTGTTATAATGTGTAATAAATGTAAATATGTATATTTTATCACTGTAACACTGCAGCAGAAGTGAGTGCGAGTGTTACAAGTGTAAATCTATGTGTGCGAGAGAGTTAAAGAAAGGGGGCAAGCATGTGACTGTGTGCGTGTGTATGTATGAACGCGCGCGTTAGGGTCGCACGGTAGATAGAAGGGACCGAGAGGAACGAGAAGAGAATGCAGGAAGAAAAGAGATAGTAACAGGTAGTTGGATGAGAGGGGATCACGCCGAGGTTCTCATTCGGTGGATGCGAGTTTCGTCGCGGATGGAAAGCGAAGCTGGCAAAGTTGGAGAAGTATTAGAATCAAATAGTAAAAACAAAGGAGAGTAGGGGGAGGTGATTTGCACGTACCAGGCAAGAGGGCGAGTCTAGCGTGGGTGTAAGGGGAGGGAGAGCAAGGCCCATCGCCGCGAGAAGAAAAGAGGAGTTTGGGACGCGAGCGAGTGAAGACGTGAGGTGAGGAACGCGAGGTGCGAGCGAGTGAGGACGTGTGTGGAAGAGTTGCATGAGAGGGTTGCGTGAGTCCTCAGGACGATTCCAAGTGGAGCCGTATCATCGTATAGCCGAGGGGCAGCGAGTGTGTGTGTGTGTGTGTGTGTGTGGTGTGTGTGTGTGTGTGTGTGTGTGGGTGTGTGTGTGTGTGTGTGTGTGTGTGTGTGTGTGTGTGTGTGTGTGTGTGTGTGTGTGTGTGTGTGTGTGTACTTTTCTTCAGCAGGACTTGTTTTCTCCAGCAGCAGACATCCGCGTCGCGTCGAAGTTGCGATGTTTTATCCGCGTCAAAAGTCCCGCGTGTGCTTTGAGCCCGCGTATTTTTCTAATTTTCTAAGTGATAATTGTTCCTGTTATTTGATCGAGCGTGGTTGTCGAATTGTGCCTGGAACATTACGGACCGAAAGCGGTAAGACTCGCGCCATTTTGTCTACTACCTTTCTGGCCTACGTTGTGGCCGTAAAGTCGCGCTGAATAGCCTCCGGCTTCGCGCGTACAGTTCATTTAATTTAATTTAAAACCGTAATCGTTTGTCGAACAGAGTTGGAGCACCGATCCAGGGGTGAGAAGTACATAGGACTCAGCCTCTTCAAGGCACAATTATTTTATTAAAACTTCAGAAATTGTTTGTAGATCTGAATTTTGTGACGGAAAATTGTGATATTTAGTTTAAGCAATAAACTAAATTCTTAGACAAATCTGCCTTGTTGAATATTTGTAAATGCTTTTGAAGTTAAGTTAGAAAGTACTAAAGGTATGCTACGTTAAATTTATGATTTCTCTTATTATTTATTTTATTTTACATCAATCCGCATGCATGTGTTGTCCTGAACCAGAAATTCGAATATTTGTCTACTGCCGTCGACCCCACGACTCTCCGAAGGTCGCTAGCCGAGGCAGAGTCGCGCTCCGAAAACTCGTTTTCGGAGCAATAGTTTAAGTATTAACGTCCGAAACACGAGAGGCACTGATCATGCTAGATTTAAATATATTTTATTTTTCAGTGTCTGGCGCCCTAAAGGGAGTCTGTCTCTCCCGGCTTAAAATTAATTTTCATTTTACTTTCAAAAGTTAGCTTCATGATTTTTTTTCATCTTATTTATTGCCTAACCAAATAACCGGGTGAACGTGGAGTGTATCCCACGCACTCCGTAATTGTCCCGTTATATCAGAAATAAAGGGAAATTTTTGACAAATTAAGCAGTAATATCGCGGATTATCATGAAAACGATGTCAAATCGAATGAAATAACGTAAAAATGTCAAAAAATAACGTAAAAAGTGAAAAATAACCTAAAACCCTCTTAAATAACGACTATATTCAGAGATAAAATGGAACCTATGAGATATTTAGCACAAATATCGTAAAATTTTATGAAAGCGGCGATAAGTCGAGGAAAATAACATAAAAATGTCGAAAAATATTGTAAAAAAGTGAAAAAATAACGTATAACCTCTCAAAATAAATGCTATTTTTGAAGATAACATGGGATCTTAAATAAAATCTGTACACTTATCGCAAAATATCATGCAAAAGGCGTTAAATCGAGTGAAATAACATGAAAATGTCAAAAAATACGGTAAACAAGTGAAAAATTACGTAAAACCCATTAAAATAACAGTTATTTTTGGAGATATCAAGGTATCTTAGATAAATTATGCACAAATGTAAGACACAACGCCTGGAAGAGTTGAAGGGGTGGGATGAGGAGGGGACTGAGAAGGGCTGAGGGGAGCTCAGTGGAGAACTGAGAAGGGCCTAAAAATAAATTAATTCGGTTCGAAAAATCAACCATGCGAAAAATTTTACATCATTTTGGCGAGTGTCTAAGGGGTTGGCTGAGGAGGGGATGAGGCGAGCTGACTTGTTCATTTTCCATATAACTCTATTATCTAGGCATATATATATACGATAAATTAACGCGAATTTCTTTGAAATGAAAATAATTTTTGAGATAAAAAGTGTTTTGAAAAGCACTGTTTCATTTACTTTCTTCGTAGGTCAACTTAAGTAATAATCACTGAAGATTAATCAAATATTTATTACTATTTAAAATAATAGATCATAGCTTTTGTTAATATAATTTTGTTGTACTTACTATATACATATTATAGATATCTTTTGCAGATTCAAGTAATCTATATTGTCTATATTGTCTATATCGTCGCTTGAATGGAATAAAAGTACTCATCGAACTGTCGTTAGAAAAAAGTACACATCGATTATTTATATGAGAATTCTCATATACAAAATCGATGTGTACTTTTTCTAACGATAATTCGATGTGTACTGTTATTCCATTCAAGCGACGATATGGTCTCCTAAGTCTCTAATCCCTTCAACTGTTAGAAATCTTGAATTTTCTGAATCTTGAATTAAACTGCTTCACCAATTTATACCACGTTAGACATAAAATACTCCTTTAGAGTAGCATTTCGGAGGGCACAAATTACTTTCTTGAAAAAAACTTAATAAATAATTATGACACACTTATGTACAAAATTTTAGTGGTGATGTATTTAAATGTGAGCTACGCACGTAAGTGTGTCTAATAATTATTTAGATTTTTCGGAAATGTGATTCGTACTTTCTTAGGAGAAAACAGTAGATAAAAAGTTCATTGATTATTGTTTATATACATTTTCAAATTTTCACGACCAGAGGCACAAAGACAATATTCTTATCTATATTGTTTAAATCAAGATTGTAGTCATTTAGTTGAAAAATGAAGACAAAAACCGAGATATATGGAATCAATAATTTAGATATATCTAGGGAGAAATTCTTTACAACATTAATTGGGTTAATAACAGGCAAAAATTATTTTACAAAAGCTAAGTATAACATTAATAATTTAAAGTTATTATAACTAAAAACTTTAAATTTGTTTTTCTCTAACATTAAATTTGTTAAATTTTAGGTTTTTGTCCATAAGATTTCTATTGGCTCAATGGATGAAATTGAGTTTTCCGAATTGATTTGACTTCAGGACTGGCATCGTTCTCCGATTAATTAAGGATTTTAAAATTGAATGTCAGAAAGTGATACTCTCACGTGTGTAAAAAGTGACGACACAGAAGAAATGTAGAGCTGCACGATATGTAGACGAAAAGAAACTCGGCGAGCATCGGTGGGAGTAGCTCAGTGGTTAGAGCACTCGCTTTCGGCGCGGAAGGCCCGGGTTCGAATCCACTCGATATCGCGTTTCCATCTTTTTTATAATTAAAATCCGGATAATAAAAACCGTAACAATACAATGACCAAAAAATAAGGTAAAATTATGTACATTTATTTAAAAAATTGATATTTGATCTTAAAAAATTAAAAATTTTTTGAATTTCAGAAACCTGTTCATTCACCGGAAAAAGATGTACCTACTGAAGCCAAATCCATTTGGAAAAATGAAATTCGTTCATCTGGTCAGCTTAAATCTTACGGACGAGGAATTATGGGTATGAACATTCATTGATCAATTAGGGGAGTATATCTGGAATAAAATCAACAAATAAGAGTTTAAAATAAAGATATTTACCTCTACTTTCAGAGGCTATTTTAATTTTTTAAAATGAAGTCAAATAGTAATCATAATAAATATTTTCATTTTTAGGTTCTAAAAATGTTGTGTCCCCTTAAAAATTAATTGAAAACAAGTAGGTTCCCGAATTCTGTATAATACGCGCGGTTTGAGATCACCTTGAGAATCTACAAATTATAAAATTACGAGAAGAATCTTTGTGGAATAACAAATTTAAACAATGCCTTAGAACAAATAAGGAAATATTCCTTAAAAAATCAAAGTTCTTTTGAATTCTTTATCAGATTTGAGTTACTGAATTTTGCACGTGAATCTTACGATTGTATTTCTTAGAAATTGTTGTCGACTTACGACAGTTTGGATTCCAGTTAGTGTTACCCATTCCTTTTTTCAGGAAAGCCGCCTGGACTCGTAGCGTATCATTATCTGCGCTCTTCCTGAAGCGTTAAGAGCAAAGATTATATCTCTTCTATATAGAGTGATAAACCGGAACACGCTGAAGTGTTTTTATACCCTTTATACATCTGTTCACTTCTGGCCCTTACGTATTTTTAATGTAGTAAAGTATTAGCAAGTCTGTGTAAGATTTTGAAACATATATTTGAAAAGAAAAGAGAATCTTATGGCTTACGATTTTATTATATTCAAAAGCTCTTTTCAATAAATGTAAATGTTTTACACTTACCTGAAAATCATCTTAATTCCAGTTTTTACAAATAGTGATAAATACGTGGGGCTAATTAATTCACTCGCTAAATAAGTGTACAAAAAAAAGTGTACATAAAATAAGTGTGTTACGGTTTTTATACGGTTCCTTATAAAATAAAAAATGACTTTAATTGCTTCTCACTTAAAGTGATTTCGTTAAATCAATATCTTTATCAATAATTTCAAATAATTCCAGATGTTCAATAAATATTTTAAAATTATTTGAAATTTATAGTCAATATAAGATTTACAAAAATTTAAATATTTTTAAAATATTGCATTCAACATAATTCGTTTTATTTGAAATTATATGATAATTAGAAAAAATGATTATTATTAGTAATAACAAATGTATGAAATATACTTTAAAAATCCTTGTTGGGAGAATTAATAAAAATACTGTTAATTATTAAATAAATTTTTTATTATTATTTCTTTTTACTATTATCATTTAATATAATTCCATATTTAATATATTCAGTAATCTCATGTGGCGTTAACGTAACCAAATACTTTTCAATGTTTAAATAACCATCCTTCTCCATATATTAAAAATAAATCGATTTGCAAATGCTACAATTTGCTCATATTAATGGTATTCAACACTCATATCTCTATTATTTTCATTAATCATCGCATAATTACATAAATACTGTAAGCTTCTTCTAGTAGATCTACTCATGTACCCACAAATAAGTTTAGGGGTTAAATAAACCAAGATGTTGTAATATTAAATTTCGTTTATTTAGTCAACGTTTCGGCGGATTTGCTACCGCCCTTATCAAGACTGAACAGAGAGAAATATACAATTAAGCACAACGAAGTAGAATAAATAACAATTTTGCGAAATTAATAAAAACCAAAAGACAAACCTTATTAAACAAAATAAAATTTTCACATGTGTGATTCGCAATGATTTTTCCACATTACGGAAAAATACTGTAAGCAAAAAGTAAGCTAATAAGTAAAAACTTTCTACTAAATAATTAAGAATTTATTTAAATAATTAGAAAAAAATGTTTTTAACAATAATTTAAAATTCAACTATTCAATATAAAACAATTAAACTCACACTTCGTGACGCGACACCACACTTAGTAGTAGCGTTTTTGCCGTGGCGGAAAGCCATTGTCAGCGACATACTGCGCTATACTGAATGCAAATATTGAAAATTTTCAACAAAAACCGCGAAAAATTTCGAAAAACGGAGGAAAGGAAGGGGAAAAGGAATAGGACTCCTTCTCGCTGTATTAGCGTAACAAGAGTTAAATTCATTAAAAATAATACTGACATTTTCATCACAAAAGCCGACAAAGGCAACGTAACTGTAGCTATTGACAAAGTTGATTACATCGATAAAGTAGAGTTAGCGCTAAGTGATAAAAAATACTATGAACCGTTGAAAAAATCACCTCTCACATAGTTACAGAAAACTATCAAATATCTCATTGTTGATTGGAAAAATAAAGGTGTTTTCGATACCGAACTTTGTTTTAAAAACATAAGTGTCCCGGTTGAAAATTATTACGTAAAATTTTTACATACAATTTCAATGTAAATCTTTACGTAAAGATTTGTCCGAAATCTTTACGTAAAATTTTATTAAAAGGAAGTTATCGATGATTAATTCTAGATTAGTTATAGATAATGTTGACAATCCTACAATTTTATATCATTATCATAAAACATTTATAATTAAAAAAAATGTGTGTATGAGTGTAGATGAGTGGGTTTTAATAGGTGTCTGTGTGTAGATGTAAGTACCACTTCTTCTGACGGCGCCCGATTACAAAAGTT
>JAPYZA010010453.1:8354-20365 GCA_030522685.1 Eupelmus azureus | reverse complement strand
ATATATGTATTAAATGATAAATACATCTATTTATTTCAAGAACCTATCCCAAACGAATCCTGGCTCCCTGAAGCGTCCGGCAAAGCAGATCCTTACCGTTACAGAGCAAATAAACTGCTATCATCTATCACGTAAAACATGAAAATAAAAAAAAAATTGTTATAAATAAAACAAATGAAACAATTTGTTTGATCATTGTTTAACGTATAAAAAACGACAAATTCCTGTGCTGGTCCGAAAGTCGTAGCATTATTTCATCATTGTTTTTCAGAGTGTGTTTGGACTTTAACGGATAATTAACGGATAAAAAACGGCAAATTTTGATAATAGTACTTTTACGATTAGAGAAAAGTGTTATGCCAACTTCAGAGAAGTTGAAAGAGGGAGGAAAGATGTTGATTAAAATAGTACCCCAATTTAATCTGTCACTCCTACCTTTTAAACCAAGTGTACAAACGCTTGAATTGCAAAACGTTTCAAACTACCCTTAAATTTGATCGATTCTTTGTAAAAATTTGACATATAACCTTGAATATGACGAATTCATTTTTTGGCCGCTTCAGTATCACGTGATTAATTTCTCATTCATAAATATTTATCAACGACAGTTTCATCAAATTTGTAAACCCTCGCTACTTCCTTATTTGTTATATTTATTTTTCCTTATAAAATATCCATCAAACTCCACTCCAACTTTTTCGTTTTCAATCTTTAATATCCCAAAGAACTACTTAAGCATAATCTATTCACCTGTTGCCGTGAGGGCGACATTTAATCTCCAAGTACGCGCTACGCTTCCCGTCCACCTAGCCCCCATCGCTACACAGCTTATATATTAGTTTTCAGTAAGCTCGACATTTGCATAAACAAAAAGTTATTTTCGTTTTTGAGTGCAGGCCTGCATAAAAGCGCGCTGGCGAACGCACTTCTAGTAGTGAGTATTTGCATGAGTAAAAAGGCGCCTGCGAGCCTCCACTCCTGCCTCGCGTGTACGTGTACGCGCTCTGTTTTATTATTCCTTTGAGAGTCGTCCTCGGGGAAATGGGAACAAAATAGCATTTAATTAGAGGGCTCGCGTTAAATTTGTCGACAACATTTACGAGAGCAGGCCTAGCTCTGGCATTTTAATACTCATTAAAAATCCGCTGTTTCAATTCGCGCGGTTGGATGTACGAGGCAATTTGGCTGGCGAGTAGACGCGCATTAATTAAAATTCTGCGTTATGTGATAGTTCGTCAATTGTCCGGTGAACTGAGAACGCTGCTCTTCAATGTTGAATGATGTTTCTCTGCTCTTGATTCGTTGAGTGTCTGATATTCTTAAGCTTCCTCTGTATGCTTTTTATATCTGTCTGTCATTGTGTGCAGCGCGTACTGAAAGCTTAAATACCTCGTTACTTTATACTCAGCGGCAGATGATTGGCAGTACTTCAAAATAGAAAAGGAAGAGAGAAACCGGTAGACTGGAAAATGAGTAAGTCGATGAGCTTCATATGTGGCTCTTGGATATTCAGTTTTGTTTTACTTCTTGAAGTTGTATTAATTATTAACCTGGAGCTTCTTAGACTTTTTATATCCATATTTTTTATGTTGCTGCATATGCAATCAAATTTTTAATTTCTAGTGTAATTCATACTACTTAATAAACCTTCAGTTGCAGGCAATATTTTCTTTTGTCATTTCTACATAGCTCTAATAACTGATAAAAAAGCTTCTCCAATTCTTATTTTAAAAGCGAAAAGTATTTTAACAAGAATTCCTGATTTAATTATTAACTACAAAATATCTATTTCTTGTCATTTTTCTACGTAGCCAGCATCTTAGTCCTTCTTATCTCGTCACCAAGCGATGATCCATTACTAAATCGCACGCCAATCATCCAGCGGAAATCACGTCAGAAGAGGCGAAAGAAATTTGCACGCTTCGCCGCGGTCCTTAAGGCCGTTATACTGTAAATTGGATTTATTCACTTTGAGCCGCGAGCCCAGGAATTTCGCTCGATATCGTACCATCGGACGGGCAAAAATAAAACGCACAACTTGCCAATTCCGCGTGCCTCCCCGGCTCCCGTGCTCTTGTTTCTGGACTTTTTTCCTCTACGCCCTTCAATCCGCCTATTTTTTTTTTTGTTTTATTTTTTTTTTCGTTAGCCTTGATTTCGTGAAAGAGTATCCCGCATATCAGCAAAATTCATGTCGGGGTTTATGTTACGAGCACGATTGCAAAGGTTTCTGCGCAGATTTGATTGAAGTTGATAGTGCGGCAAGAACGAGTTTTGTGATTGCCAAAATTACGATGGAAAATAAGTGATAATGGTGAATGAAAAATCGGATTTGTATTGAACAAGGAATTATACTGTTCATTAAAATAATTGGATGGGGGTTTGTGGAATAAATATTTTTAATTAAAAAAATATTTCTTTTAATACAACTTTTTAGAACATGTATAATTACGATGTTTCGCTTTCAAATATGTATGAATACAAAGTTGCAAAGGTTTTTTTGTACACTGAACACTTCGTTGTGCATCATTAGTTGCGTTATTGTGCAGACTCGGCTTTGTGAACAGAAAATATTGAATATTTTTTATTCATCTGGTCGGATCATACAGGAGGCCTTCGTTATCCTTGTTTTATCATCTGTTATTTTATTTTAAATATAATGGTGTACACGATAATAAGGAAGTAGTATCAGATCGTTAACAATTTTCAACAAATCTCGAATTACGAATAAAATGAAAAATATTTTTAAAATAAACAAGATAAACAAAATTTGAAAAACAATTCAACCAGCTTTGTAAAAACGATATATTTGCAAACTCTTTTTCCCGCGAACAGTATTATTTTCCTTCTACTAGCAATTAATAATGCAGAATGAACTTTCTCGAAAAAAATCTCTCGGTTTTTCTCAGTAAATAAAAAAAAAGGAGTAGTGAAGGAGGTATTACGATCCTCTCTCGACTCGGAATTTTCCTCTTAGAAACTCGGCCCCTCGGAATCGTATGCTCGCTCGAATTGAAATTCTTATCCCGCGCACTAGAGGGAAGTTCTTTTCTATTAAGGTTTTCAAGAATAAAACGCGGTTAGTTAAGCACTCGTGCTCCTACCGCGCGCGAGAGCTTTGCGGATTTCAGCGACCGAATTTCACGGTGCGCCTTTTGTGTATACACGTATAGAGAGCCGAGAATTCAGGTCTCATTAGTCGGAGCAAAACCAAAAGCGCACGGGAGGAGCTACCCTGAAAGACGCACTCGTCTCGTCTTACAATATCAGTGACTCTCGATCTTTCACCTTTTTTTCTGGTGCGCGTGAAAAATTGAATTATACGTCAGAGGTACTGGAACTATTTTCTTATATTGTGGAATCATGTACAAATTTTTATTAGTTCTGATTGTAATCTATAGAAAGTATTAATTAGTGTAACTTTATTTATTAAATTTGCGCCTGGATATACTCGTCTGTTTCTACTTAAGTATCACGTGCTCAATCATTATTTTTGAAACGTGATAGTTCATTCGAAACTTGTTGAATTCAAAATAATTATTTGTTGTAAAATATTATATTCAGTAATAAAATATTTTAGTATTATAACATTATTGTAAAAAAATACTATTAAAAGGATTTATTTTAAGAAAATGAGTCATTTTTACAATGATTAACAATGTTTTATCATTATTTTGGTTATCCTTCTTGAGCTATCGTTAAAAGATTTATTTCACTACATTGTACCTTTTATATGTATCGATTTCATAAAAGCGTTGATATAATAAAAATATTAATATCAATTATTTTACATCAACGATAATATAACCCAATGAAATTTTTACTATTAATAAATAAATCTGTTGTCAATTGACAGTTTGAGCAAGATAACAAAAACTTAGTCAAAACATTATTAAACACTAAATTTAGACGTTATTATCGAAAGAACTTTTTAAATTTCACAGGTTTAACTCACATTTCTTCATTACTTTTAGAAATCCGCACGTACCTTAATAACTTTATGAACAACACAAGTGCTAAATTAAACATGAATGGATCGTTCCAACGACACAGTAATTACACATACGTATTATACTTTCAAAACAGAAAGGATATTACATTTTTTTAGGATTTACAAAAAACCAAAACAGCAACAACAAAAAGGGGTTTCAATAAAAAAATAAACAAAACCATTAACCATCACGCTGCCTCAAACAGCCTCTCTTTTAAGCATCCCTCTCAACTATAAAAGGCATTTGCCAGCCAATTAAGATCAATTACCACGATAACGAAGCCTCGCGTTTCGAAGAGCATCCAACAGTCCTGGGGGCGCGAAATATGCAAAATATACGAGCAAGCATTAACCGTCGTGTCGCGACGCGTGCAGCTGATGTCGCGACATCGGGATGTTTCTCCTTCCCTCTCCCCGCGAAACCAAGAACTAATTAACTGTGACTCGGGGTATCCTTCGGGGTGCGTCTTCATGCGGTTACCGCGACGCTCAGGAGGGGCACACCACTTTCACCTTGGTGCCTCGCTGTCAGCTGTAATGAAATCTTGCTCCCCCCGTGCGAGCATTCTTGGCTTGTACCCGAGGGTCGTGATTAAAATTTCTTTTTTACGGTTAGTTGATAGGTTGCCGTATCAGGTGGTTTTTTCCGCCGAGTTTGCTGAGGTTTAATTAGCTAATTAATGGGTATAGAAGTTGGGATATACGGTGAATTTATTAGTCTCGATGAATTTTTTTTATTTCGTATCTTTTCATGATGTATTAAGTACTTTTTTCATTTTATTGTAAAGTTGTAATATTTTAATGAAAAAAATATGTTAATTAATTAAAAAGTTCAGTTTTGCAATCAGTTTTAATGCGATTAAGGCATTGGGTGGAAAAATGACACACAGGCAATATAAATTAAAATAGACTCCTCGAGCCTCAATCACTACCTACTCCACACTTCAATCCCCCACAAAGCAGTCCTTAAAAATGCATTTCTCATCCTTCTCCACAATCCACCATCTTAAATACCACCTCCAGCAAACATCAAATCTCCCCGACTTCTTAATCGAATTCGAATCACCCAACAAAACACAGACTTCCCGCAGTGCTAATTCAACGCACGCACCTGTAATCAAAGCACACTTCGCTTATCCTCCTCCCGGCTGGCGCGCGCAGTAAAGTGCAGTGCCTCGATTATCGTTCACCGCATCAACGATTCAATTTCATATTTCCCCGGGGAGCGCGGGCCGCGTTAGATTCGGGTCAGGGTGTTGTTGTCAGCGCAGTATCTACCGCCTGTGCGTGCGGCGCGCCAGCCTAGTCTTCCGGGAAATGGATGCGGCCCAGTTTGCGGTGATTCACGAGGTCCATTCGACACGCGCCGCTTGCGAGCGTCGTTAAGCTGCAACACCCTCCCGGTTCCGAGGTTCTTTTTTTTCTGGGAACGGAAATGTGCGCGTGCAGCGAGGCGATGGCGAAGCTCGGGGATTTTAATTTTTTACTGATGGGAGCACGGAAGGAGGCGATTTTGCGGCGGAAGGTGGTGTAGGTGCGGCCTAATGATATGGATTCGCTTAGTTAGTTCCGAGTAGCTCGCGGTGGTGTAAGAGATATCTTCTTTGAGAATGCGAGATTTTATGTTATTTAAAAAGTAAAAAATAGTATATGTAAATGTAGAATTAAATTTTCGTTTTGACGAAATATGTTTTTCTTCTTGTAAACACTGAGAGTAAAATTAGATTTCAAATTTTTAAAAGTTATATTAACACAAAATTTTAAGAAATATGCAGCTCGAATGTAATTTTCTGATGAAATTTTTGATATACTAATTAAACTAACGAAACATTTGCTTGTTTATCTTAAAATTAAAAATTTTAATTTTAAACATCATCTTAATATAAACTATGAAAGAAATGAAATTATAAACGAACAAACATTAATTTGATTATGGTGAAATTCATCCTTTTGGTTAATATGAAAATAAATCGTTCACTAAACAACCATCCTTTTCTTTGATATACGCTCGTACCAACTTAAGCTTTCGTCGCGTGTTTCACGTTATCGCCACTATTACGAGGCCCGCACCTGTCGAAACCTAACAAATCGAGCGATTTGTTCTTTTGTATCGCTCCATCCTTGATTCGAATCCCCGCTACATCAGTATATATTCTTCACAGCCCTCTCAAACAAAAAAAAGAAAATATATAAATCCCCCCATTTAAACCAAACGGTCCAATCCACTAAAACACTATAAGCACACATCTCCCAATTTCAATAAAGCAAACTCTCCCCTCCCCTAATTGAATGCGTAAGCATTCCCAAATAAACCAGCCCACCCAATATAAAAGCGAAGCGCGCCGTGACTTTATTCCGTCGAATTGCATTCGGCGACGTCAAGATACCAATTTGAATGTAAAAGAGGGATTCCGTTTCGCGCCACAACTCCCGCCGAGAAAAGCAGCAAGCGAGTAATGAATAATAGAGAATCGCGAGCTCGCGCGTCGAGCTTCGCCAACGTAAACTCGATTGTTTGCATTTGCGGAATAGAATAGGCAGGAGAACACGCGGCTCTCGCGTATGTACAGGGATCGAATGAAAGAGTGAAAGCACAGAGCGAAGCGGGGAAAGAAAGCTCGAGTTGCGGTAGCGCGCGAAATTATTCATCTCGCCGCGCGCGCGCGCTGCTTCGTATACTGCTGCTCTCGAGAGCGAGCAAATAAAATCCATAGTAGCGTCGCCTGGTGCGGGGATATATTTAGTTTTTCTCTTTTCCGCGCCCCGTTTTATTTTGGTCCTGAAATACCGGACTCTGGCGTATCAAATCCTCTCGCGGAACACGTGTTGGCTCTGCGGCCTTCCCCATATATTTTTTTCCTCTTTATCCCTCTCTTTTTTCTCTCCGGTTTTCAGCGATGACGTGAAAGTCCGGGCGCGGAAATCCGGCGTGTATCTTCTTTGGGACAATCAAACGCGCCCCGTAATCCAATGTGCGTTCAATAAAGATGCAAATTCGTGCAGGGCGCATGTGTGGACGATCAGCCATGATAGTGGATGGGCTGCGTTGGAATCGACTTTCTTCATATGTGTAAGCTCAAGAGTAGGAAACTGGACAGGGAGATTATCAGCGTTATTGGCTATTATCCGACTTGTTCTTTTATCGGATTTGGCGTTTAAAATTTTTATTCAATCCGTGCCATTGTTTTTTATCGTACCATGTGCGTTTCGCATTGATCGACGTGATTTTTCGAAGGAAGCCGTAACGTTTTATGGTAAATACTTCATGGAAAGTTCGATAAATTGTGTTCCATCAAGCTTTACAACTAATAAAATTGGTATTGTTCACACTCTGTATTGAACATAATAGATTTTTTGATGCTCCGAGCGCAAAGCTCGATTTTGCGCACGCTCGAATAAAAAGATGTATGCTAAATCTCGCTTTGTACACGTCGTATCTAAAAATAAGGTTCGATACATGAGCGAAGAAGTGATTTCAACCTCACGTGGACTTTTCTCGCTTAGCTCGGGTGCAAACGTCCACCCGAGGTTAAAATCACTTTCTCGCACTAGTATGGAAATGCAATATTTACGCACTTTCAATGTATAAAAGAGTGTGGGTAAAAACAAGCTTTACGCACGACATACGAAAAAATTCTGATCTATACTGGTTAGATTTTTTCACTCTCTCTTCGCTTACAATTTTATGAACTCGTAAGGTGAAATAAAAATGACGATTTTTAAGAAACATTCCACGAAGAAACAGATTTCAAAAGTAACCTCTCTAAATATTAGATCAAGCCGAAAAGTATACCAGTGGCATTGCTTTCGTTCCATTTACAAGATCAATCCATCGACAGGCGTAAAAGCAGAAAGAACGCGCAAATATAATCTGTAATGCACCCCTGTCGTCGGTCGTTCCTTCGTTTACAGCCACCTCTTCGTCCTTTTTTCTCCTAAAATCGGATCGTAAAACCACGCACCGAGCGATTCGAAACGGCACGTTCGTCGTATACTTCTGATATATATTCGCTAGGTGCGTAATGTAACCCCAGCGCTACTTTTGTGGCAGGTCTGAGAACTAATGGCATGCAAAGTTACGTTAGCTTGTTTGAAAAGTTAAAGAAAATATTTGTTTCTAAAAATTGCCATTATTCAAAAGAACCACGGTTATATTTTATAATTTTTATTTAGAAATTTATCTTGATTTATGAAAATTTAACCGTCTGGCACGTTTTTTAAAAATATTTTTTGATATTTTCTCGCAAAGCATCATACATCTTTGTTACCGGATAGTTTCGGGACCTGCGCTGACTCATGGTAAAATACGTGTAAAATACGTGATACAAACGTGTACCAAATACACTTTCAGAACTTTGTTTTAATTTCTCCATTTAGTTTAAAATCTCTACGACGTTTCTTTTATTTCGACGACAAACAATTGGAAATTTAGATCCGAATAAGACTTGACCTTACAAAAGATAAGGCGCACACGTGCGGCCATGAAGAACATGGGATGGAATATAATCAGAAAGGAAGTTTAAGGAAATTCTTTTGTAGGATGGAATTTGTTGCAGTGACTTTGAAAAGATTGTTGTAAATTCGCGAAGAAAAATATAATTGTTTGTATTTATAAAAGTAGATTACACGTTGTTACGTAATCTTTCACCCGAAATAAGAAGTTTATTATTATTATTTTTTAATAGTTTATTGTTTAATTTAAAAGTAGTTACATATAATTTAATAAAAATAGTAATAAAGTTTAAAATTGTTCGCTTTATCTTTATCATTGTCAACATAGTAAATCTGCATGTAATAATCGAACTACAACAGAGCTCCTAAGATAAACAACCACTCAATAACCGACTTGGGCGGGGAGGTTAGAATCAATAGCCTATGGCTTAATCGAGAAATAACTCATTTGCTCAGTATGCCTACAGGGATTAGCTGTCAGTCTACTATACTTTCCTCATTATTTATTAAATACCTTAAGAGTAGAATTACCAACTTGCCAAGAACATCTTCGATAATGATAAGCTGATTCATTTAAATTATGTCTCGAAAGCTTTACCAACTTCTTCTCGGAATTATTTAGCTGTTACTTAGTATTTTACATATAATATCCAAATTTTATTTATGAATTGCAAATTTGTATGTATTATAAAAATATCTAGTAAATAAAATCATCGCATTAAATTTATAACAAAAGCAAGCACATCACAGAACATTATTAATATTTCACATCTCTCTCATATGAACTAAACTCATGACATAATTCAAGCTCCGCCAATTGTCCTTGCGAGACTTCTGTGTTAGCTCAATCTAAGTAACTTCCTTTGGCCCGACAACGCCCCTAATTACGGAAAACTTCTGCTGCTTCATAGAAAGAGTTGCGTGAAGCGTACGTGCAGGCAGACGTAATTAATTCCCAGACTTTCCGCACGCACGTGAATACATCACGAGTGAAATAAGTTTGTCAACGCGTCGTATCGATTTTAGTTTATGCGAGGCAAACTTCCCAGACAATGTGCGCTAAGTTTCAAAATTGATTATTAATTTTTGCACTTTGTTCATATTCTCTTCGGGCGACTGACATCGTAACTCAACTTTCTCGTTACGATTTAATGGCTTTTTAATGTTCTTCTGTATGTTGATAACAACTGCATTGCGCGTCAGCGCTTTTTATTCTCCGCGCGCTCGAACGTTCACGCTTATACAACTTTATACGGCTCTTATAACGAACGCCCTCCTACGTTTTTACAAGCAATCCACATTTAAAGGGCAAAACTTGTATTTTACGTGGCTACTTGGTGCTCTTGCCGCTCTTGGCTTTTTGATGTTCTTCTGTGTATTAATAACAGCTACAACGCACCCGAGTGCTTTTTATTTTTTGCGTGTGCGAATATTCACGCTTATGTAGCATTGTATGGCCGTTACAACGAATACTCCTCTGTTTTTGCACACAATCTTCATTTATAGGAAAAAACTTTAGTTCTACGAGGTTACTTTATTGCAAAGACTTTCGAAGTCTAAAATTTATTAATAAAATAATAGGTCAACGCTGATTCTACCTCCGCTAGCAATAATTTTATTTTCCGCCCAACGAACAACACACAAATACACTCAGAATAAACAAATAGAAATTCACTGAAAATAACGAAGGACGCAATCATTGAGTCGAACACTCTTGCTCTCTCACTATTTCTGATCTCGTTTAGAGATTATCTACATCTATCGCAAACTATAAATCCGAAAACATCTTTTCTGCCTCAGAGTATGTCATGTTCCCATACTAACGCCTCAAGAGTACTGACAAACGCGACGGTCAGCTGCCAAAATCCCACAAGTTCTACCGTCGCGTCGGCTCGAGCTCTCCCGCCACACGTGCGCAACACGTAGATTCACATACCTACACGATATACACACGCTTACACACATTTAGCAGTTAATACTGTTGAGTGGTACGCTAAAATCTTGCATTATTAAATTGGGAAAAAATCCAGGGATGAAAACACAAGAGTTTGGATTCAGATTTATTCGAATTATAATATTATCCATGCTTTCGAAATGTATAACATACTAAATGGAAAATTAAAAGAAACAGTATTATTTAAAAGTAGTGATTAAAAAAAATAGTATTTTAAAATATCATAGTCGATTTTGATTATAAAAATGAAAAATGTAATTTAAAGAAGTAAAAACCAAATGATGTTACATTTAAAATTCATTAGCATCAAAAATACGTTAGATTCATAACGAATTTTAGCAAACATTTGGCGCTGCAATCTCTAATTGCAAAGTAAGAGGAATAAGAAACGTCGAGCACGGCAGCGAGAAATAGAGGTTCCCTTGGAAAGAGGGAAAGGAGAGAGAGAGAGAGAGAGAGAGAGAGAGAAGGCATAAAACAAAGCGAATTGCAAGCGTCGTTTGCGGTACTGCGCTCTGGCCAAATTTCCGTTCTCCCTCGAAAAAGGCCCTGCTGGTAGCCGTGCTGACCTGCCTCCGCATTATCTCTCTAGCATCTCAACGGCTCTTTAAATCTCTCCGGACGGACACTCGAACTACGCGCGCGATCGCAATTTCAGCTCCAAGCGCACACCTAATGCATCCAAAATTTAGGGCGGAAAATACTGCTGCGCGAGCGGAGAAATTCCAAGCTGCGTAGTCGGGGACATTCTGCTGGCATAGGCGTTTTTATGTTGGAAGATATTTTGGCATTCCGTTGTGTAAGGGTTGCTATTTACGTTATCTGTCAGTGGTGGTATTTATTTTATTTATGTAATCGTTTATATACTGTTTTTATTAATCATTTTGTATTATGAAATTCTTTCAATTATTTTGGATTGTCTTCAATAACAAGCGCTAGTTAAATCCAGCGCGCTACGCGCGCCCTATGTTTGACATGACCTAAACTTGATTCTCGTTCTCATTCTAAACGACCAATCAGAATCGAGTCTTTAGTAAACGAGTAAATAAAAAATGCATTATTTGATACTATTCTATCTTTTCAAGCCCCTTTACTAATGTTAGAAACTCAAACACGATCGCTAACTCAACGAAATACAAATTAAATCATCCTTTAGTACTTTAACGATCTACTGTTAGATTAACCAACTATCGTTAAACTGTAAAAAGTTAATCCAAACAAACTTACATCGTCTCCCTCTCACAATGAACCTCTACACGGTAAACGCCAAACTTCCTGGCCTGAGGCGCATTTAGGCGCGTTGGTTCATTCTCCCGCTTTTCTAAAACGTCGGCGGAAACGATGAAAAATACCCACGTCGTCGATATCTCTCGCTTCCTTCGCCTTTCCCTTTCGTCCGTGCTTGCATGAATCCTCGCGTGTACATGCAGTTCACGTTTGCAGCGAGATTTGCGCTCCTGAGCGCCTTTCTTTGTCTCTCTCTCTCTCTCTCTCTCTCTCTCTCTCTCTCTCTTGCTTTTTTCCTTTCTCTCTCCCTCCCTCCTTTTTACAGGTCAACAGCTGCGCTAGCTATTTGCCAACATAAAGAGAAAGAGAGAGAGAGAGAGAGAGAGA
>JAPYZA010010443.1:3250-22698 GCA_030522685.1 Eupelmus azureus | reverse complement strand
CTTCTAAAATATTAAAGAAAAACGTCAGCATTATTCTTCACCTCGACCTCACCTCTCCCCAACCGGCCACACCATAATCCCTCACCATTCTCGCCCTGAAAAGAACAAAAAAACCCAACTCTCACTCACACGCACCCACCGACCAACAATATAATACGCATCTTTAATTCAATTTAAAGTACAATTTAACACAGCGGCGGCGGCGGCGTCGGCGTATCATCAAGAATCGGACACGCCTCGCCTGGCACCCGCAGCGCGCACACACACCTTCGTGCTTTCTGCGCGACGTCAGCGGTGGCAGCCGCGCAAAAAGCAGCGGAATAAATCCAGGAAGAAGCTCACGGCCGCCCGGGTAACGATCTCTTTACGCGCAGGCAATTTTTACGACGGAACCAGCGGCCCGGCCCGAGACGTCACGCGAGCTACGTCGACGAGTCCTTTTCCTCTTGCTTCCCCTCTCTTTCTTCTGTGCATAGCGGCTGGCTGGTGGATAAATAACGCGTTTTTTGCCACCTGCGAGAATGTTACAAATTTCGCGCGAGTTGCGGTTATAATGAGGACGCGAGGAGGAAATTTGGCTTTGATGAGGGCTGACAAAGTCGCCGGTGTTGAAAGGGTGATTTGGGAGTTTCAGGGAACGGAGAAAATGAGTCGTGCTTATTTTTCGGCGATGACTTTAATACGCTCACTTTTCTACAATCTTGGATCTTCTTTACGGAGTTGTGTACTCGCGAGGCTGTTTTAACGAAGCGCGTGTCTGTTTTTTTCAGTTCTGCCGAATTTCGAAGTTCGTAATAGGTTTTTCTGATTTAGCCGGGGTTCTCCGCCGCCGGCTTTTTAAAAATAAAGCGTTAATTACGAGAACGATAAAAATATATCAAAACGGAAGCAATGATAAAAAAAATCAAACAAGTAATAACCTACTTCTGAGCGTAAATTACCAGCCGCCGGCCCTGAGGAACAGACGCAAACTAGCTAAATAAAAAGACAGCCGCGTGCGTACACGCGCCATTATACAATAATTTTCCTAAACGTACAGTCATACAAAAAGAAAAAGTCGCCGGTTTCTCGTAAAAATGAAGCTTCCTCGCGCGACAAAGCTAGTCCCAGGACACATGCACACACAACCAAGGGCAAAAAGAGGAAGCAGCCATCGGCCTTCATCCAGGGGCTCATTAGTGAAAAAGTAACGTCGTCCTCTAGGTCCCAATCTGCCTCTCTCTCTCCCGGAGACTAAGAAACCGCTAATTCGCGGGAGTTCGAACTCGCCTCGAAATTCGCAATTGGAGGTAATTTTTCTTCCTGCGCGAGAGCGCAACATCCCGTTTTTTCCTCGATAATGACACACGTTCGTCGGACTCGTTTCTCTCTCTCTCTCTCTCTCTCTCTCGGGTCTGTCTTTGAAAATTAGCAGCGGAGTATAGCAGCAGGTAAGGAAGCTCGCGCGAATCTAGTTACACATCTGGAGCGAGCGCGCGTGTCTGCGGGAACGCGCGCACCGGACGAGACACGCGATGTCGCCTAATAACGAGCGGTAGGTGGAAGATAAGGCTTTTGGCTGTATTGCCGAGAGTAGCTGCTGCACGCGTGTGCTCTCGTCTATATATACACAGGCGCGTGTGTATCGTGACGGGATGTGTCACAAGAGATGCTCCGGCCTCGAACTGTATATATCTCGATCATTTTTTCCTCTCTCTCCACGGCGTCTCCAGCGCACACGGAGAAACTTTTTTCACGCGCGCTGCTTTATGCGGGTGTGGCAGGCGCACGTGTATACGTTCATACACACACACTTACGCGAATGCATATACGCAGGAGAGCGAACGTTGACGCGGCGAGTACCTCAGTGTGCGAGAGTATGTTTTATGGCAGAGCGGTTGCGCGCGGGTGATAATCAAGATGTGCGACTAAATGACACCTTGCGCGCAGAGCAGCAGCAAGCGGCGCGTGTATCGCGGCATTCATCTTCGCGGAGGAACGAGCGGCTGAGAGAGAGAGGGACGCAGATAGAGAGAGATATACTCTCGGCGGAAAGATTTTTATTTCTGCTCGCGCGTGCGCCGGAGTGTACTTATGCAGACGCTCGCTGCTTTTATTTATCGCGCGCGGGGCGAAATTTTAAATTCTCCCGGAACAAAACACGATACGCGAGAAGGAGATGCAGGGATACAAGAGATAGCGAGCTCTGTCCGGTGATTTTTTATTATTTCGCGCTCTTGCATAACTCGGGGAGTGTACTTGTTGGCGTGATGCTTTTATTTATGGGATGTTTGTGCTGGTCTTGTTTTTGCTGGGTTATTAATACTGGATGCGCTGTTGTGCTGAACAGGTTCAGACGAATGGTTTTCTAGTAGTACAGGGCTAAAATCGTCAGTTGGATCCTTTAGTGGTCCCCATTGGTATCTTTATTTATAGAAGCAACGAGCTATCACGCATTATTCTATCGATACACTTTTCTCTCACTACTCCAAAGCAAGGAACACAAGCGACAAGTGTTCGCGTGCATTAGCGATACCACCTATACCACTGAAATAACCACGACGCTCTTGCACGCCTACATATATAGGGGTCAGCTCTCTTTCTCCCCGGCGTCCTTGAACGTCGAGCGCGATGCTCTCTTCGGCAAGCAAGGGTTAGAGGTGCACACACACACGCACGCATGGATACATAGAGCGAGCGAACGAGAGTCTCGGTCCGCCAGGCGTAGATCGACGGTGATTTACTTATCGGATATCGACGCTTCGCCGGAGGTAAATGGCCGAGTCGTGACCATTAGCCCGTGCAATTCTCCCGTCCTTGCGATTCGACCCAAAGACAGAGCCAGCGAGTATAAGAGAGGAGGTTCGGTGGGTAAGGAAGAAATCGCCGATACGAAGAATACTCACTCGCTGTGTGGGGCCCTTTCTCTCTCTCTCTCTCTCTCTGCGTCTTTCGCCACCCTTCTCCCACGTGCACTTGCACTCGGGACAGGACCATGAGAAGAAATCGCGCGCTCGAGCGTCGCCGCGCGGCCCGAATCACGATCCGACGATTCCCAGGAAAATTAATATGGTCGATCGCGCGTGCTGCGAGCGATGACAATAATAAAAGAATCGTGACGAGTGATGTCTACGCTGAGGAGGTTCTAGGACAGATGTATGGGGATCGATTAGGAAAGTTTTTTTCTGGCTTTAAATTACGTTGATGTGATTGGAATAATCGGACTAATTTCACTGGATAGATGGGACAAAATGAGCTTCAACTTCCGGTTTAAGACTCTCTTTGGTAAATTATAACCATGGTATAACACAAAAATCTATTAATCAAGGTGCGTTGGCTTCTGTACTCGCGTTAAATGTATAACATGGCAATTCGAACCCGATAGCAAAGCCGCGATCAAAACCTTACTTATTTACAGGATACCCTAACAGCATATACATCAGGATAATCACACAGCGAATCTCACGAGAAGTAAAATATGCAGGAGCTCGCGGTCTGAAAACGGCGCTACTTCAAAGTCCCTGCCTTAAAAAGATAAACGCACGAAGAAAGCAACGGTGCCCCGACGTCGTCTGAAAAGGATGCGCGAGCGCTGCTACCATGCCGCTGCTTTTTCCGTCCGCGGCGCGAGCGCGGAATTTCGAGGCTCGTCCCCGGGAGGCGGCTCCCTTTAATTAAGATTAAAAGACGATTTTTCCGCACGCGCTGCAGGAACAATTTCCGGGTGCGCGCGCGCTAGCTCAACGGGAAGCGCGATTGTTTCCGCGAATGGAAAGCGAAGCTCGCGCGCCGACGGCTAACGTGAGAGAATTCTGATTGAGAATCGCGAGCGTAGTATAATCGGGGTATGAGAAGGACGGCTTCGCACGCGCGGCTTGGTTGGTAAACGGCTTCATTTTAAGGGACGATTAAGGCGGTGCTAATTTGTAATTGTGCAGAGTTTATGATGGGGAGTCTGGGCTGATTTAGGAGTGTCAACTACATTTTCTTTGGTGGGATTACTGTATCGTTTGTTTTGAATTTAGATACTTAGTTGGTAGATTGTAGATGTATAGTTTAACGTTTCGAGTTAAACATATTGACAAGGTTTGTATACAACTGTTTCAACTATTTTACCACAGTATTTATGAAAATATCGACTGTTACAGAAATTTACTTTTTGTGTGCGATTTTAAATTTTGACGGAAATAAATTGTGACGATATTGTTTTTGGCTAGAAAAACCAAGTACGAAATATTCGTAAGAATTTTATAAGACCTTTATATCATCATCCCAAATTTAATCAGCGGACGCAATACATACTCGCAGCATCATATACAGATATTTTAATTTAACCAATTAAAAATTGCAAGCCAATGAAATCTCTAAATCAATCCCTGACTAACTCTATAAACCTTAAAAAATAGAGAACTCACCGATAATAGTCCTTTTTGCAGTAGATATTCCCGTCCCTACTGAAGCACGTCACCTCACCGTCGAGGCCCTGCCTGCAGTGGGAGCACTGAAGGCACGAGGCGTGCCACCGCCTGTCCACAGCCTGCAGGTAAAACCTATCCGATATCCTCAGACCACAGCCCGCGCAGACGACCGCGGGTCCATGTTCATGATCCTGATGCGAGGATGGTGGCGTCGTTGGTGGTTCCAGTTTCGGTATCGCCGCGTGCATCGAACCATGCTCCGAGCTCTGCTGTTGCTGGTGATGATCCGTTGCTGTATGCTGGACTTGGGACTGGTGCAGAATCGTCTGCTGGTGATGATGGTGGTGATGATGATGGTGATGATGATGATGAGGCGGCATGCTGAGGTCGTTCGGGTGCTCGTAACTGTTGCTGCGGTACTCTCCGTCTGTGGGCAAAGTTTGTGGTTTTGAGTTGGATTGACTTTGGCTTGTGATGCTTATTATACTAGGATTAGAAAGTCAGTGTCGAGTTTCGTTAACGCGGAATTATGATGATGGTTTGTCTATGTTCTTTAGACTTGTTTAATACTGCAATGATGTAATACGAGGAACATCAATGAGAGTTGAGATATAAATTTACATTTTGACTAAGAGAACAATGTTCTATTCAGTAACAATACTAATATCGATTTCCTATTTAGTAAGTATAATGCTACCCCAGGAAACTAACAACCGCAGCGACCTTTACTTGAAGAAAATCCTCTAACGAGCGTAATGATTATAGACAATTATTTAAAATACCACAGCAACCTCAACGTAACAACCAAAATACGAGTCAATGAGATGTGAGAAAACTCATCATAATCCCACTGTGCGATACTGGTTCAATTTGTTTCGCAAACTAAACGTTGCGCTCTGAGCGTCCATTATAAAAACTCACGTAATACCCCAAGTCAAATACTTCACGAAACCATACCGAATCTCTTTAGACCTTTCACTCGATCCCCGCACCGTGAAATTGCTTTGAGCTACGTGTGTCGCTGGACTAGTAAAGAAGATAAAAAAAAATTGGGAAAGTAAAGCAGGATCAAATACACAGGGCGCCACGTGAGTTCCGTACCTCCCGCAGAGGTAAGCCGTCAGGGGGTAGCTACTAACGTCTTGCCGATCATTGTGCGAAGATTATAATTATTTTCATTAAGTGCTTTTTTAGCGATAGTTAGCACTCGTATAATATTCTATTCTTAATATTAATAATATTTTTTAATAAATATTTGTGAAAGTGTAAAATTAGATTTTATAAATTTATAATAATACGTCAATATTGAAAAGATTATTGATTATTTTAATAAGTGAAAGCTTTATGAATAAATTTTTTAAACTTTGCGTAACAAAGAAGATATCTTTTACTATTTCAATTAATTCCCTACAAGTTCAATTTCTAAACAGTATCCGATCTACTACTTACAATATCATTCTCAAAATTACAATAATATTCCCATGCAACGACACGTCGTACGCAACTTTCTCACGGCCGATCGTCGACGCCCCGGAAAAAGCCATCCCATCGAGCCTCTAACTACAGCCTACCTCCCGGCGATCCGTAATCCCTCGAGTCGTAGGGGGTAGCTCCGGCGTCGTAGCAATTATTGTTGGTGCCGCAGTGCGTCTGATGCAGTCCCCCGTGATCGGCCTGACTGCACGGGTGCTGCTGCTGCTGAAGATGCTGTTGCTGCTGCTGCTGCTGATGGGACTGCTGCTGCTGTTGCTGCTGAGGTGGCGTCGGACTTGAGGGCAGGGTGGTGGGCCTCGCCGCGTCGCCCATCGAGGCCGGCAGGCAGGGGCTGAGGTCGCGTTGCTGATCGGTGCCCCCGGTGCCGGTGCTGCCGGCCGCGGCTACGGCACCGGTGCCCACCACCACCCCCGCTGTCGCGCCACCACCCACCGCACCGGCGGCACCAGGGCCACCGCCCTGGCAGCCCAGACCGGACAGGCCGCCGCTGCCGCGCTCCTGTGTATTCGCCGGCTGCTGGAACAGACAACGATGATGTCTTAGGTTATGGTTGTTTTGAGTGAAATGATTTATTTTAAGTTTTGTTCTTAAATGTACTTTGTTCTACGTCGACTGTGCTTTGAATTTCGAATTATTATTGTGCCAATATTTTACTACTATTGGAACAATATTGGTCTAATATTTAAATATAAAAGTTGTTAAACAAAGTAAAGAGACCCTATGAACGTGAAGCGTAGAATAATCTATTTAATGCTAGAACTGATTAGTCTTATTTTTATTAAATTAATTAGACTGATATACAGCATACAATTATTGCAGCTACATTAAAATATCTAGAATCCCCAATAAAACAGACGTATTAAAACAATATTGAAACTGAAACTGCTCTGTTTACTTCATCGTTCATCGATTAAGTGATCCACTCCATGCAGTTACCAGCATCGCCGCCTATATCCGTCTCCGTCATCCCTACAAGAAGCTTATAGCATATCCGATCTCGCCGGCAAGACCGCTAAAAAAGCACGGGCACAAGAAATTCGCAATAAAACGCGAAAAAGAACAGACCTGCTGTCGCCTGTCGTCGTCGCCCTCCGGAGCGAGCGACCTCTTAATTTTCGATCTCGATCCGCGCTGATGCGTGTCGAGCTGGGACTTTGCCTTCAATTAAAGCCCGGCCCGAGAACTCGTCTTCTCAATATAATCTCGCGGACGGCTCGATGTTTGGTATCGATAAACGGCCGCGAGAAGCGCGACTTTTTCTCCCTCGCAGCTGACGTGCTGTTGAATTTATTTAATTGTGCGCGGGCACGCGGCTGAAATTGATCGATTTTTCATTGGGTCGTGTTGAAATGGAATCAGCTGTATTTCAATTGGCAGTAAACATCTGCTACGCTTTATGATTTGATTGTTACGTTGGTATACGGGAAGTATCCAGTAAAGAAAGTTTTTGAAAATAGTGGCGAGTACTGTGTGCAAATGTATCGATTCCAGATTTGCACTTGAGCCTCGCTGTACTTCGAAACGAAGGGGAAATCGGCGTTTGCAGCGGCTGAACGGATCAGTGAGTTGCCACCTCGGCGCTGGCGGCTTCGAAAAACTTGTGGCCGCGGATGGCGTAATAGTTGAGCATCCGTCTCTCTCGGCAAAGAGAGAAAGGGAAAAAAGACAGGACGGCGTCAATGAACGAACGCCGTCCGCGGGGGCAAAAAATGAACAGGGGAGAGTGAGAGATGAAGATGCAGAAGCCGTTTTAGAGGCGTGAAATTAACGAAAAACATCTCTCGGGCATTGCGACTTGCTCGCGATGGTGTTTGAAACAACCGGCGCTGCGATCTTTTTGCGATACTTCCGAAACTCTTTCTTCTCTCTCGAGCGATCCGTGTCTTTGACAAATACATCGGATTTCTTTTGGCGTTTGGGGTACTTTTACTTTTAAAAAAAAGCTGGATTGGAAAGTATCAAATTATAGCAAACACAATCTATTTCTTTTAGAAATACAGATTATAATGTATAATAAAGTTGTGGACAAACGGTCAAACCCAAATCTCTCAACGAGTACCTCATTAACAGAGGCCCTAACCTGATCCCCATTTCTCCCTAAAAAACTCCAGATAAAACCATCAGTTCAATACCCACAACAATCATCCACGAGACATCACCAAATCTCCATTACCACCTCCTATACCCAAACTAAAATCCACCAACACTCTAAACCTCCTCTCGCACATCCAATCCCCCAGTCGTGCACGCATTCCTTCTTCTCCTCGCTCTTTCCCTCGCTCACCAAGCTACATATCCCCTTAACTCTCGCAGTAGCCGCAACTCTCTCTCTCTCCCTGCAAAGAGAGACAGCAGCGCGCAATGGCGCATGCGCTGTCAGCCCTATAAGGAGCCTGGCTCGACCAATGGCCGGCGGCAGCTCGGAGCGACAGCGAGAACGCACCTCGTTTCAAATGTCAGCGCGCGCGCTCGCGTTGTGTGTGGCGGCTCTCCGACATAAATTATCGTCTCGAGAGCGCCAGTGGCTAGACCAATGCGCCGCGCGCGGCTGCTCTCTATGTCTATATAGCTATATATACGCGCGCGAGCGAGCGACCGGTATTCGTGAGCGCGAGCGCGCGTTTCCCCTACCATGGTAGTCGATAGGTGTATATATATAGGTATGGGTGGTTGGGAGAGCATAGAGCGCGTGTCGGGAGAGCTGGAGACAGAAGCTGCCTCCGTGTCGAGCGATTTGATAGTGAGAGGACGTGGTCTGTGTTGGGAGAGGTGATAAGAGGGGTGATTGTTAGTGTGAGGGAATGCGAGGTTGGATTGGTGGTAAGGCAAGAGGTGATGAGCTGGTTTAGGGGTTTTGGATTTGGTGTTGAAATTTTTGAGGGACGGGAGAAAGGTGGAGGCTGGTTTCTTTTTTTGTATTTGTAGCTGGCGGCGTGATTGTTGAAGCGCTGGATGTGACAAAATCGCTAGGCTGTTTGTGGAGTTATGTTGAATCAAAAGTAACAAAGTTTTTTCTGCTGAACTACTGTTTTCTATTGCCTGGAGACTGAAATTCCTTGAATTTAAAGAAGTACAAGAATTCGAACTACTTTATCCCAGGGGAAAGTCAAGAAAAACATGGTAGTTCAACTTGATTGAATTGCATGAAAAGTATGCTGCCTTACCACACCGAAGACTTTCCGGTTGGCCTGTGCACAATGCTGGTATCAACTGATTGCAAAGTTTAAGAATTTCTTTTAAATAAAGTGAAACACTAGTTTAATTAATGATTACTACAATGAAATTTTAAAATTCCACAGTTTTAGTCATATATTCAGATAAATCGAAAATACTGCTTTGAATTTTGACATTTTCACGGATACATTTATAAAGAATTTTAAAGGAACGTATAATTTAAAAGAAACTAATCTACTAAAGAAGTAAAGGAACTACTGAAGAAAATAACCATCAAACTATTCCAAAACTCGTACGAAATTGAGACATCTAATTACGCCCTGTTCTCTCAAAGTTTCACAAACCACGAGAAGTCTGCTTTACTTTACGAGATTTTCGCCGAGAAGGCGCTGCAATTTCACAAGCTGTTCTAGGACGAAAAAGTGTCTCTTCGTAAAAACGTTGCGACAAACGATCTACGAAAAACGACCATTTCAGGTGTCGCGTGCGCGTGTGTAGAATGTGATGAAACGATAAAACACGGTTCCAATACTAATAGTCAAATTCTGCTACTATATTGATTCTTACGATTTAAGATGTAGCTTTTCATTAAATGTTACATCGAAAATTGTGTTTCCACGTTAATATTAATTATTTACTGAATAGTATTTTAAAGTGGCATAAATATTTTAAAACGAACTAATTCCGTTCATTAAGATATTGCTTCTTAATGGTTTAATAAATAACATTTTTCTTCAGCTCGTAAAAAATTGCAGATTAAACGGCAGATTAAAGTAGCCAATAATGGACATAAATTATTACAGTAAATACAAGGTCTGGCAAAAGAGATTTTTCGTCTGTCGCATCCTGACGTAAACTTGTCTTATCTTCCAGTGATGTCACATTTGGTCACACATTCATTTTCAAATGTATTAAAACGAAGCACAGTCAGTTTATCTTTTACTCTCTTTAAAAATAGGCCCCATTCAGAGACCGTCAATTTACAGCCAAACTACATTAACTTGAAAAATTATAATCAAACCATAATCCTCTCTTTTCAAAATACCCAACGACAGTCCAATATACACATCTCCTCTCATCGCAACCAAACCTGTCCACAAAAAATAGACAAAAAACTTCGCAAACATGCAACTTATTCCCGAGCCAAAGAAGCTTCGCATTATCCCAGCAGCAGGAATTATCATTGCGTCTCCGCGCGTTTCGCATGCAAATTCTTTCTCATTCATAAACATAAACATCGGCCGGCGAGTGCGCGCTGGATATCCTTTGCTCCCGCGTGACACTGACATAAAAACAGCGCCGCGAGGGAGAGAGAATGAATCGAAACGGCGGCGGTGTGTTATCAGCTTCCTCGGTTAGGAACCGCGCGAACGAGAACACATATACGAGCGGCCGCCGATAAAGATAACGCGGGGCCGGCTCTCGCCTTCTGCTCCCTCTTTATGCTTCTTTTTCTTTTGCTCTCGCTGCGTCTTTGCTGGTTATTTAAAAGTCTCGTTACTGGTTGTGGTTTTTGCTTTGTGGATGTTTTGGAGGATAGGGTAAGGAGGAGGACTGGTGTGTGAGATGGATAATTTTGGGTTTGGAGATTGTTGGTTGAAGAGATGGATGGTTTGGCAAGATGATGTGCTACTTGAAGTTTCAAGTTGAGCGTTGTAGAAGATAGCTTGAAAGGGTATCATTTGCCAAAATTATTTTGAAAAACATTTTCTTACAAACTAATGTAAAATCATATTTCAGCAAGTACTTTAAGCTACGATAAACTCATCACAATATTTATCAAAATACTAAATACAAATCCAAAACAACTTCGGCACCCAACCTCCAGTATCACACATCCATCCCTAAAACTCAATTCTCCAAAGCCAGCATCAACAATCCCGGCAAACAATTAAAATCCATTACAGCACTCCCAAACATCTCCCAGCCGCAGTAGTAACAGCCGCGCAGCAGCAGCCTCCATTCCCACATTTATATAACTCGGCTTCTTTAAATTTAGATTTATCGCTCGCTTACTTTCCCTCTCTCGCATTATATTCCCCGTCGTCCTCTCTCGCGTTGTCGGACACGCCGAAAGCGTCGCGCGCGCTCCAACCTCCAGAGTCTCTCTTTCTCTCTCTTGTCGCGTAGGCGGTTCGATAGCCTCGCGATATCTACCCTCTCTGCGAGTGTATATACGAGAGAGCGAGAAGGAGAGAGAGAATCGAAAAAAGCGAGGAAAGACCGCGTTCCCTTATACACAGAGCGAGAGCTGGCTCCGTGTACGCACATAAATGTATCGAACGACGACTGCAGCCGCGCGGCAGCAGCTTCCGAGCGACACGATGTTGCTACCGGCAGCATCGTAAATATTCCCCGGGTACTACTACTCTCTCTTTCCCTCTACGTATACTGCTTCCACTTTACTGCCCAGCTCTCCGCCGAGTCTTGTGTCTTCCTCGCTTATTTTTTCGCGCAGTGTCTAGAGTTTTTTTCTCTTGCTTTCGTTCCTGCTGGAGAGGAGGAGGGGAGGGGGGCGTAAAATGAATTACGCTTTCGACGTGCTGACGCGACGAGGCAGTGATTCACGCGGATTTCAGCGGCCATTATGGTCCCGGGGCTTTATGATGCTTAGGCCCGATCGATTAAATTACCAAGGCTACCGAGAGAGAACGAGGAGCCGATGGTTTTACGGCGGTGCGAGGCGTGTCGGGCGCGTCAAGGTAAGGAAGCGTCGCGGAGGCTTGAAAAATTAACGAAAATGAGGATGTAAAGAAAATGCTTTTTATATAGGCGCGGTGTTACGGTGCTTTGTCGCGGAGAGGCGGTTTGCTGGAAATATGGATTTTTCTGTAATAAAGTTATATTTGACCTCTGATATATATAGCGAGGCGTATGTATACTATATATAGTAGTACAAGTAATTGATAATCAAAAGTTTTCGAATATATTTCTAAATTTAATCAGCATCTTATAGTGGAAGGCGAGGGAAGTGGAGGTTACTATAAGTAACGTTTGCCGCGCATGCCGTTTATAGAATTCCCATCGTTGATAACTCACAAACGGTACACTCTCATTCTTACTAACGTAATCATGTTAAATTTTCAAGAAATTTTCACCAAAAAGATGTCTTTAATCTGCACAAACTACAACAAGGAAGAGTATAGAACCAGAAAAGAAAAGAAGCAGAGCAAAGGAGAAAGAGATAGACAGGCTGCATTCGGTGGGAACGTTGAGTAGACTCGTTGACCATTTCTTCGTCTCTTCCTCGGCTTGTTCTTATTGCGGTCGCGTATGGGTGCACCTTTTTCTAGAGAGAGAGAGAGAGAGAGAGCGTTATAATATTCGCGGACGCGTCGCTCGGCCCGAGCCATAATTAAAGGCCCTCGCTACTCGGCGCACTCTTCAACCGCACTTACGCAATTTACTCATCCGTGCCTAATTGCTCCACCTCTTGCTCTTTCTCCCTCGCCGTTACTCTCCTGCGCGCGAGCGAGAGAGCCTTTTTCCTTACTCTAACGCGCAGCTCTGATTCCGGAATATCGAGCTGTATCCTGCTTGGAGGTGTTTTGCGAGCTGAGGATATGTTGAGGAGGTTGAGGAAGGTGGGTTTGTTTGACGGGTTTGTGGGGATTGGTGGTTCTTTGGGTTGGGTTATTGGGAGGTATGGTGTTTTATGTGGTTTGTGAGTGGTGTGTTAGTGAGTTTAACCATTGTTGTTGATAATAAAGGATAAGTTTCGCAAGTTTGATAATATAGATAAGATTGCGAATTTAGTTGAAAAAGTTGAATATGACGTGCTGGTTTTTGTGAAATCTTAAAATATTTAAAGAGAAGTTGATGAGCAAATTTTTTCCGATTCTTAAAAAATTTAATTAAAAAAACTGTTTTATAAGCACTCAAGTTTTTTAAAATATAACAGCAGTCGCTTCGATGGTTAAATATGTTTGTGAACGGTTCGTATTACATATACATGGCCTGCTTCCTAATTATGATATTTACAGCCACTATACTTAATATAAATACAAACATATAATGTCCTAATTAAAATTAATATTAATAAAATATTGCAATAAAAAACTGACGTCAACGTAACCACCGAATTAAACCAAAATGAAACTTACAAAAAATGACGGTTCTTAGTTAAATTTACGAGCATAATAATTATTAACGGAATTTTTATTGTAAATGTAAGCTGTCATCATCGAGCAAAGAAAAAATAAACCACACATTTTATATCGAGCCCAGCCTTCGTTACATCTTTGACAGCGAAATAAAAAAAATGCAGCTTTCATAATTTCACTTGACACACTAATTTTTTCGAATATGAAAATGCCAAATTTATCGGCGACTTCGAAAATAAACTTCTTCTTTATTAAAAGTGTAATAATAGAAATGCGATTCGATGAGTTCCTTTTTTATTTGGCTTCTCGCTCTCGATCTCCGGATGCGCTGGGCTGCATCAAGAGGCGAGGCAAGATATTAAAGTCGAATAAATTTTGAGAATCACGCTTACAGTTTGAAGGCCGCCTGTGAAGAGCTGCGGCGTGGAAAGAGCCGTACAGCTTATCCCCCTCTTCTTGCGAGGCCACCCCATACTTCCGAATCGATAAAATAAATGGTTTGAACGCTTGCGAGCTGCATCAACCTATTTAGTCTGTTTTGTAATTTTTAGTTGTCTTTATTGTTTTATGAATATTATTCGAATGTAATCTTTACATCTACTACATACTGTAGAAATAAAAATGAATAAAAAATGGTGAATTGGTTCTGTAGCAATTTTAACCTGTTTGAATATAATTCAACATGAATATTCACGTGCTTAAATTATTTCAAAATATGATTTTACTATTTTCCACATATTGTCCTCAAATCTACAAAAACTGTTTTACCCATATTACCATCAACAGAACTAACTCAAAGCTCATCTCAATCACACCATCCAGATACCTTCACAACCAATCCCACACCTCAACCAACGCATCCCCCTTAATAAACTTAAAAAAAAAAATCCTCAAACCCATTCAAAAATCCTCCCCCACCGAACCCCCATCTTCATCAACTCTCATTCTTTTTGCGCCGCGTCATATAAACGCGTGCAGGCACCTTTACGAGCGCTTGCCGACCGGCGCCAGGCCTCGACGCCGCGCTCCGGCCTTTTCTCTCTTTCGTCTTTTCGCCGCCGAGCGGCAGATGAGCACATATAATAATCGGGCGTCATCGTGAAGAAAGAAAAAGGGAGAGAGAGAGAGAAAGAGAGTTGCGTTTTGACTGCTGCAACGCGGCGGCGTCGCGCGTTTTATGAATTATTCATCGGCAGCTCTAAATTACAGCTTCTTTTATCGCGTCCGGGAGGTGTGTTTGATTTTCGGCAATGGATATTGAAAATTTTTGGGTTTGGTTGAGTGGGTTGGGAGAGTAGTTTGTTTTTGCTTTATGCCGGTGATTTGTGAGGCTCGCGAAGTTGGATGCAGAAATATTAACGTATTTTCATATAGATTGTTGGGATGTTAATTCAGTTTTCGTTCGGAGGTGATTTTTTTTCTCGGAGCGATTGCGGCTCTTACAAGCGAAGTTTAAAATAAAAAATATCGCTATCGTTTTTTTATGGTGCCGTCTGAATAGGTCAAAGATAATACTTCACGGATCTCGGTTGCTTTATCGTCGAAAAAAAAATTTCACACCAGTTATATGAAAAAGTTATCTCCTCGAACGATATTACTCCAACTAGAAAGTCAGACTCGGCACCAAACGTCGACCGACCCAGCCTTCATTACAACTTAACGTTTCCTCCAATTGCGAAAAACAGAGGAAAACAACCTGATTTTCGAATTTTATGGAATTCTAGTTTTTGATGAATTTTCATTTAGCTGACGTGGTCGTTTTTTTCAGCTTAAAACTGGCTACGTATGTATTTTATTGACGTGGTTGCAGCTCCTTTTTGCCGTCGAAGCGAGAACTGAGAGGATAGGTAACGAGGCCCGCGAATTTCTAGTGAACGGGCGTTGCCTATAATTGCATTACTGGATCGCTGACGGTGCTCGTTATTTTTCTTTTCCCGCCCCTTTGCATTGGGAAACCAAAATATTTGTGGTTCCTGTGAGCTTAAGCCTTCTTTTTTTTAACAAGAGATAGCATTTGGAAAATCATTATAAACTAGATAATTTTGAGTAGAGAAAATTGTAAAATTTAATATAAATATTTTGCTGCATTAATAGAAAACAATTTGGTAACATCTCAGCTCGTTAATACCTACAATAAAATTCAGTTCTAAAAAAGATTTTTGCTCATAAAAAAATCATTGTTGGAAACTAAAAATATAAGTCCGCAAATATAACCGAATCGAAAATAGATATACCTAGGGCAACTCGACTATATACCTTTAAAAATAGAGAAGCCTGAATTGAAATATAGACGATCTACTTTTTTTCCTGAGACCGTGCACACTGTTGCATTCCAGCTCGACTGTACAGCCCGAGAAAAATGTACTTAGCATATAATAGCGCCGTAATTCATAAAGGCTTAATTCACGGAGGCCGATAGACGCGGGAATCTCGCGCAGATTTGTAGCCTGGGATATTCGCACGGCGCTGCGAGAAAAGACAGGGAGAAAAAAAAATGCTGAGATTACGCGTCAACTTTCGTGCCTTTCCTTGGTTATCGCAGATGGGCTACTAATTTCGCGACCGCGTTGTGCAGCGCGAGTGTAAGTTATTTTCAGTTTGGTCAGGTGATGTGTATTCTGACAGTTTGGTTTTTGATTTGTTTATTTTTGAGTGTATTGGTAGTTTTGAAATTTAAATGATTTGATGTGAAATTGTCTGGGTTTTGGATATGTTATTAGTCAAATTATATTTAAACACTTTTAGGGTAAGCAAATTACGTTCTATATAAATATAATGATGGAATGTTTTGCTTAGTCATTTATGAAGCAAAATAATAACTTTAATTTCGAAGGAATAACATCATCAAGTTTTAGAAAATCATTTATCACAAAATACATTACTTGGATATGGAAATAGACTTTAACGTGATGATTGTGAACGAAATACAAAGTATTTTTGCTTTTGCACAAAGTACTATAAAGATAACCCCTGAAATATCATTACAGATTTAAAAGAAAACCTTGTGAATTCGCTGAAGATGTTGTAGATGAGTAACAAGGACGTATAAATTCTCGTAGATAGATTGAGAGTGACCTGAATTGCGATGTTGGGTTATTGACAGGATAATAAGAAGATGTGATCGCCGGAGTCTGAGAAGAATATCTTAATAAGAAGTGAGAGGCTTTTAATAGTGACAGTAGGTAGTTTGAAGGATTTCCTTTTTCCGATGATTACACTCAAGAAAAATTGATTGTTAAAGATGGTTTAGTGGTTGTGTTAATTAAAATATACAGAGAAAGTCTATAATGACGTTGACAATTTTGAATTATTACGTTTCTAAAACTACCTACCACCTCTAAAAAAGGTCAGTGAAATTTAGTTGTCACTAACATGGACGTACTTTATTGAACAACAAAACAAAAATCTACTAAAATACATAGTGAACAAAGCTAGATCACAAAATGAGAATTCATTTTAAACTATGCTGTACATTAAAAAAAATCACGAAAACATTATCTCGATCCGTCGGCGATCACTCAGCCAAGATACAAACTCGTCACGCCTATCTCCGCCTTAATCTCGCGTTCCTTTACATTTTAAGGACTTTGATCGACGACTAGATTTCTGCGAGACTTCGGAAAATCGCTCGGATGTAAATAGCCGCGTTTTTCTTTCTCTCCGATCTTTATCCTAAGCCGCATCGCTGTCTTGCCGCGATGTTGCAGCCGTCCGCGCGCGAATTAATACTTGGTTTTCATGCCAGATATACACACACGTACACACGTATACGGATACGCGAGCGAGAGACGGTCTCGGTATGAGCGAGGCCTTTGATTGCCTTGACGTTTCATTTAGCGCATTGTGTGCACTGGATTGATTCGTTTGCAACTGATACACTAGGTGCGATGCATCATTGTGTTGCCTACTTTGTCTAGTTTAATGTGTGTGGTCTGATTTCATTTGATCGAATTTCTTTGAAGAGGAATTAATGGTTTGTTTATTTGAATTTTAAGTATGTTATATGATTAGGTTGTTAAATTGAGCTATGAATTTAAGATTTTAGTAAACAGTTTTCAGCAATGTGAACGCAATTTTAATGGTGAATGTAATTTTTTTATTTGGATATCTTTAGTTCATTTTGTTTAAATTTGTGTTATAAATGATTGAAGATAGTTATCATTAGTCTCATGATTAATGCTATAATAATATATATGTATCATTATATAAAAATAGACAAAACAAGGAGGTAATGATTTATTAATAGTTTAGATAATCATGTAAATTTATTAAAGTTTAAGCTGTCTCTAAAATCGAATTTGAATGTATCTACATAATAATTGTCCACCTAATTCGCAGAATTTAGCTAATTTAGTCTGATGTTTTAATTAAAATCTTGATTGACAGATTTAATAGTGATTTAAAATTTAAATTCTAACGTTTTTAAGCTTTTTCTTGGCGCACTAGAAGTAGGAACAGAACTTTCAATGATTTATTTTCTAACCAAATATGTCGAATTTTATTTGAATTTCTGAAATATCAAGCAAATTTTTTGTTAATAAATCATGATTTTTTCTAGAAGTAGGAAATAGTACATAATGTAAACAAAGGTTATTTTTAATTGGTATAAATTACATTTTTATTATGTATTCAACTCTACAAAATGTGTTTTGTTTTTAATTATACAAGCATTTGATAAAAGTGTGAAAAAAATCATCCTATCGCCCGTTCTAGGTATCGATGACGTTAATAGCAGGCTAATAAATCAACGTAAGTGTTAATTGATAAAGTTGCACATAGTTTTTCGTAAAAGTGCGAGTAGATTTCACATTAAGAAAAAAATAGAAGTAATTGATGGACGATAAGGAGAAAAAAGTATATGAATAAGATTTGCTGCTTTTCGATAAATGATATACATAGAATATTGTTGTACATTATTCAAGATTTGTTTTGACTTTTTCAGAACATCAAAATTTCAAACATTTAACTTTGTTTGAAATTTTATAGATTTTTAATTTTTTAAAAGTCTCCTATCGGAGTATTTCAATTTTATTATATCTTTACAAATTGACTTGAAATTTTTTATAAGTTTTCTTTGAATTTTTGTTAAAGAATTCAGCAAGTATCATAATTCACTCAGAAATCTCATTCAAGCCAAAGCAAAACGAAGATTCAGTAGAAATTTATTTATGTCATATCATTGCAGTCGTCTTAATATAGCTTTGACGCTAAAGTTACTTTGTATCTAGTTTCTTACAGATCCGAA
Organism: Eupelmus azureus; assembly: GCA_030522685.1. Lineage (NCBI taxonomy): Eukaryota > Metazoa > Arthropoda > Insecta > Hymenoptera > Eupelmidae > Eupelmus > Eupelmus azureus. Next base: position 4,285 of record JAPYZA010010443.1, on the reverse strand, counting down.
AGACTGAATTTTGGCATACGAAACTCAGCAGTTTATCATACAAAACTTTTTGAAGTATAAAGTGAGATCGCCACTGACATTGAGAATGAAATTCAATATTAATTATCTTGGCATGCTAACGAACATTATTTTCAACCAATATGATATTCATGAAATTTATTATTATTGTTGATAAATTATAAAGGTAATACTACTCGTTTTAAAGAACTTCAAAAATGTTTCAATATAGTTTATGTTACAAATAATTCGGAATACTTTATTTGCTTTTTAGTTACTTCATTTTTTTTAAATTGTTTACAACGCATGAAAAAAGTGTTGTATGTGATAAAACGGCCAATAGCTTTTTAAATGCAAAAAGAAATTTTACTGATGACAAAATAAAACGCTCATATATTGAGATAACAAATTTCCATATCAAATGAGCATTAATCACTAAACCGTGCAATTTCATCACAATCTGGAAAAATTTGAAGTTAAGCAGAAATCTCATTGAAGTCCAAGAAACTCTTAAAATCAGCAAAATATTATTTATAAATTTGACTTCTCACAACAACCATCCCAGAATAATCGATAATTCAACCCTTTCAAATCAACCATAAAACACAACCTCGTAAACTCTTAGTCAACATCAACCCTCGCCAACTCGGCCTGGCCAAAATCCAAACCCCAGCCACAACCAATCCACTTCTCAGCCAAAATCCACGGTAAATAAACCGTCTCCTCTCCTCCATCTTACACGGAGCAGAGGAAAAAAAAGGCGAAGCAAAGGGGAAAAAAGAGAGTGCGATTATTCCGAGTTCGGCGAGGAGATAAGGCCTCTCTTTCTCGCTCTCGCGCGGCGCGTCTGCCGGCGATAGCCGCGGGTGATTTATTGGAGCGCGGCCGGCTTCGAGATACCCGTCGCTTGCGCTCGCGACGTCGCGACCCCGCGCGCAACCGGCAGCCAGCAGTCGTTCTGCGAACGCGCCTCTTTTTTTTAGATTTTGCTTAATTTTTTTTCTCTCGGCTGCTTTTGCTGGACTTCTTTTTTAATTG
>JAPYZA010010435.1:0-12223 GCA_030522685.1 Eupelmus azureus | reverse complement strand
AAAATATATATTTAATGATCATCAACTATCAGTACCAACTCGAAGAAAAGATAATGGAAAAAAATTTTAAATATTAATTTTGAACCATAACAAAGTTTTTCGTTTTAAATTATACTTGTTCTAATGTGGATGTATTTATTATTATATTTATTAGGTTTTATTAATCCACTATATTTACAATAGCAATATTAAGTATATTTACGTAACTCATTATTTCTCGAATAGAAAATTAATAAGTTAATTATTGCTACCTATAAAAACCGTTCTTACATTAACAGTTAAGCAACCTATTACTCAAAGATTTTTAGGACTCAGTTATTAAACGTATTTAAAGGAAGAATCTTTGACTACTCCTTTATTGTGCAGTGTACATTGTGTGTTTGATAAAGAAACGAACTTTTAATTTAATAATTATTGAAACAACTATTTAATTTTATTTTCATTAAATAATATGATAGATACCTTATTTTTAAAGATTATTGTCACGGATGACGCGGGCCCCTTCGCGCCGAAAGCGAATGCTCTAACCACTGAGCTCTTGGAAGCTCTTGATCGGTGGACCGATGATCGCCGAGTTTTCGTTTCGTCTGCTAACACATCATGCAGCTCTGCATTTTTCCTGAGTCGTCACTTTTACACACGAGACAATTATATTCACGGGGTACCCGAAAGCCGAAGTTGATGAATCTTCTTTTATATACCAACGCCCGAAAAAAAGTAATGAAAAAAAAAAATATGAAAGGTAATACTGTGCAATATAAGCAATAGATTTTCTGAAGTAATATTTTATTTCTAAAACTTTTATTTTTATATAAATGTAGTTTTAATTACATAACTTGAAAAATGATTGCAATTACACAGATGAATGATATTACAATAAAAGAATCAGAAATTATAAAAAAAAATTGATACGCCTAATTAAAATTAAAAAAAAGGATTATAATAATGATATATATACTGGGAAGAATTAAAAATAATTAAAAACTATATTTGAATAGTTTTAAGACATATTAAAAATCTTACTTATTTTGAATGTTAAGAACCTTATATACTATTTCAAATATTAAAAGTTTTATCTTATTTATTGTGTGCCATAGCACGGAATACTTCACACATAACATTTGAATGTAAATCAGCAAATGTCTTGAACTCTGGTTTTTCAACCACATCCTTTGAATGAGATGTAATAAATTCAATAGCTTGAGATTTTAATTTTGGAGCACTGAATACATCTGCAAGCTTAAGATATTCAAGTACATTGTTGGATGTTATATTATCACAAAGAACTTTCTCACATTTTGATTTCAATCCTTCAACACAATATTTATCAGCTGCAATCAAAAGATCACTAGCTAATTCATTAATTCTAAGGACTTCTTCAGTGTACATGTACCGAAATAGTTCCATCAAAACTGCAAATTTAATGTCTTTGATTACAACCTTGTTTTGTTTTTTTTCTTCCATATCACTCTGAAACATTGCATCAAAAACTGAACTACGACTAGCCAAAATATTTTTGTGTACATATACTTCTTCTGCATCTACAATGAATGTAACATCTGTGAACTTTCTGTTTTTGAAAAGCTTTTCTAAATCAACTCTTAGTTTACTCGTACATTCCTCCTCCATCTTTTGTTTCTTATTGCATGGATAAGAATCATTTACATCTACGAAGTGTGTTCCTACAATAATTTCACATAATACTGTAAGTGTATCATTTGTAAGCACGTCGTTTCTTTTATCTATTACAAAAGATTGTTCTACAAATTTCGGATACCCCCGTGACTTATTTTTAATGAATTTCTTGTTTCTCTCTATCGACCTTTCAACTACTTTTTTTTGTTTGCTATTTAAAATGGAAAAATTGGGAATTATTTCAACTGTATCTGCACTTAAATTTCTGAGATAAATAGACAGCCAGTCTTTCGTCTCCATAGTTCTTCCTTTAGGATATAACTGAAGTTGCCATTTCATGGTGCTATTGTCACTTATTGTTGAAAACGGAGGTGACTTTAGTAATTCTCCTACATTTTTGCAGGTTATGCAAAAATTTTTAATTTCCCACTTGAATCCCAATGTCATTCCGATAATTTCCCCAGAATACATTTTGCACTACTTTTTCTATAATTTCTTCTCGATTATCTTAATCTTCCTATGCAGGTTTTATATGTTAGTTTTCTCTTAGAACTTGATTGCAAATAAACAAATTGTTACAGCAAGTTGACAAGCATCAGAAGTTGTCCTCAAGAAACAAGGGTCCAGAGACAGTGTAGCAGAAGTATTTACCTTCTGATTAAGTCCGCCATTTACAGGAAAAAACAATACATATTATATATCTACATATTATATATCTTGTTTCCTCTTACAAATGGCGGACACATCTGCCACAGTGTACTCAACTGCGACAACAGCGCTCTCTATATACTCTAATGAAATTTTTCTGCAGTTGCTTCTGTTGCGTCGCCGTCAACTTGTTGTTGTAATTAATAGAATTTCGCGAGTATCTATTGATTTCTTGCAGAAGAGTAGTCATTCACAGCTTTGTTAAATAATAATTTTAAAAATTATTGCCATTAACAGTCATTTCTATTTAAACAAATAGAAATAATTGAAAATAACTATCATTAGTAATGATTATTTGTCAGCTATTATTGAAACTCTATTTTGTTATATATTTATTAATATTAAATTATTTTGATTTAATCATAAAAAGATCATTTCCAAAAAATGCACTTCCTCCCAAAAGTCCTCAAAAATCCACAGGATCCCCTTATAAAAACCCGGAAAATACTCCAGCTCTTTATTTGCCAACAGCAAACATTCGCGTACGCACATATAGAATGACTCCACTTTTCCTCTAAAACCGGGGAATCACCTATCCTATAGCGTTTGGCACGCGCGCGTCCCTCGATCGGCACGCCGGCGCGCAGTGCATTTTTATCGGCCGCCCGGCACGCACGTACTTAACTTGCGAAATCGCCACGCGTCGTATATGAATTTCTCAGGAACCCGAAGTGACATTCTGACCTCTTTACGATCGCTTATCTCGCGTAAGTAATTCCGTTTTTTCACGTGCGGGAATAGTTTCGCTTGATGTCATTCCGGACCGTTTTTATCAGCAGCTGTGTTTTGGCTATTACGTCCGAGTCTGTCCTGTTCTGGAGTATTTTATAATTGATGTCATAATTCGAAAGGAAATATCGAGTGCTATCTGTGGAATAGGAGTAGCGTGTGTAGGTAATGTGATCAACGTATTCTTAAAAATTTGGGTATCTTATCAGTGAGAAATTAATGTTTTGATTACATCGTCATTCATGATTTTGAAGGAATTACTGTTTTTAATTCATAAAAAATGCACGCACGCTTTTATGATTAAAGATAATGCAAGATAAGTATACGAAATCGGTATGAAGCGTGTGGTCCTTGAGAGTTGGAGTAGATATTTAGCTGCTGATTAATATTAAACCGGATGTATGTAAAAATATTCTAGAGAACAAATAGTGGTGAGCTGCGTACTGCGTAGTTTCCGCATACGCGCTACCTACTTTTCGATCTAAAATTAGAACAATAATGTAAGCAATGGCAATTCATCTACTTGCTCATTGACAGACTTTGTCTTGCAGCTCTCTATATAGAGGCATGCTTCTCGAGATGTATTGTTCATTGATAAATTTATGAACCCTGTTAGTTTAATTTATTGTAACTGTATATAGAGTAACTGGAGCAGATGCAATAAAGCGCGTTTATCAGAAGCACCTAATGATGGTTATTTATCACTTTTAGTAGTGACATTTTGATGTTATTGTAGAAATGAAAATTTTTGAATCTTCGAATGAATGATTAATATCAATTTAAGAAAATAAAAATGATTTAAGTAAAACATAAGATTGCATATTAAAACAATAATTTCACATTAACGTACCGTTTATAATGCGACTATAATTGACTATAATTGAAACTTAACGAACTACATTTTAATCGATTTTAATCAGATATTTTCAACGAAGCTTCAGTTCCAACAAAATCATAACTTACAAAAAGCACAGCTAACTTATTTACATCCAGTCCCCTATAACATCATCCTCCGGCAAATCCGCAAATTCCTTCGTCATCCAACTCTCACAAAAGAATGCAACTCCGCCGATCATAACGCAACGATCTCCGAGTAAATAAATACAGCCTTAAAACACACACAATACACCAAAGGGCGATAAACCCGCGCGCGCGCGCGAGGAATAAGACGATCCGGTTCTCTCCGGCGCGCTTATCGAGGGTCGGGGTGTCAGCTACTCGCCACACGCTATCAGCTGTGCACAGGCGCGCGCCTCGTGCTCTTCCGGATAGCCACAGATCAGCGCCGGCACGCGCACTTTCAATTATGTAATGTATCGCTCGGAGAGTATGACGCTGCGGTGCGCTGTACTCTGGTGTGTTGTGACGCGGGTAGATTACTGGGAAAGGAGGGAGAATGTGAGGAAGGGGATTGTGGGCGTGAGTGAGGGTAGAGGCTTGGTTTTTTTGTGGGTTGATGAGGTGTGTTGGGGTGAGGAGATTTTGGGGGTCGGAAGGTTAGATTGATGGGTGAGTAATTTTGCTTGGGAATTTCGAAGTTGCTGGGAGAATTTTTACAGGCGAGAAGTAGATGTGGTAGGAAGTTTTTTTTGGGAGGTGTAATGTGTTGAATCTCGGTTCGATGTTTTGTTTTATAACTTTTAGGTCAATAGTGGAGATTTCTTGTTTAAAGAAATAGAAATCGAATGTTTGTAAAGATTACCGTTAAAGAACTGTATCAAAATTTTTTGCCTAAATACGAGTTTGAACGATAAGGAGTCGGTACATTGTTTCGTGATTGTTTGCACTTGATTAAATAAGGAAAAGCCGTGTCCGAAATCTTTTTTCTTATCAAGGTTTCTTTGTATAGTGGCGGTATATTCTTAAAAGCTATCAAAATTTAGTCAATCATTAATTTGCACGGAAAAAAAATCGAGTATGCAAATAAATTTTTACGATCGTACCGCGTATGATAGTACAAATGAATCATCTACGAAACACGAAAAATCCATTTTAAAGTGTTCGTAATAAAACAGGAACTACAATGTTGTATAAAAAAATTATCATCCCATTCTTTATTTTATGTTACGATATAGATCGTTCAAATAATGAAAGGACTAATACTAGGATTCTTAATATTATTATTTGCTGTTCTAATTAATGTAAGTATTCATTATTAATTATTAGAGCGGTGTGCCTTAATTTTTCAAACATTCTGAAGTATACTTACCTTACATCTCCAAGTCATCCAGCCCTTCATCTCCGAGCTACTTTGGAGCAGTAGTCGAGTATCGTCCAGTGACAGAAGGTGAAGATGGCCGGAAAGTTGCGGTACAGAACGCCGCCAATGTCAGAACAATCGTTAAGAAAGCTGTTGAGGACCTTGTTCGAGTATTTATAATATTATACAAAATAACTTTTAAAGATCTAATTTTGAAAAATACAGGCTTTTTATAAGTTAAAAATTAATACCAAAAATTCGATGCACAATAAGAGAATTATGTGATTTGACTATTGCGATTGGATTCTAAATTTTTTACTATTATAATTTGTTATACTATGTTTTAGAGAAAAGTAAGTAAGTTAATTTAATACTATAAACTTACAATTAGTTTTTATATTTGTTACATACATATTTTAGATATATACTTGAAATTTTATTCAATCATTTAATACATCACAAAGAAAAATAAATACAAAAAAATGTCTTTAACTTTAATTTAAATAAGAATCAATAAATATAATATTATTTTGATTGAATGCAAACGATATTAGATAATTCTCAATTTTATTTTCATCAATTATATTATTTTACTACTTTAATAAAGAAGCTAACTTTTCATTTAACTCGAAATAATTTCGTCATTTTATTTTCATTGAATAATAATATATATACGTTTTTTAAGAATATTGATATAATCGTGTTCCCCGAAATCGGCTTGACGAGCTTACCGGAAAACAGAAGCTGGTCTATCGAAAAAATTCGAGCGCATCATCATTATGCAGCTTCATATATACCGACAGCCGAAGAAAAAGTAGTTCTATGCAATGCAGGCAATAGATATTCTGAGGTAATAATTTATTTCTATAATTTTTATTTTTATAAATGTAGTTACATAACTTACAAAATCACTACAATTATACAAATGATAATAATATTTAAATGAATCATCATTTACAAAATAATTATTATGGTTATTTAAATTTTAAAAAATAATTTAATATTAAAGAATATTTATATATTCTGAAAACTATTAAAAAAATACATAATCCAACGTCAATAATTTTATTACATAAAGAATCTTTCATATTTTGAATATTAGAAAACTTATTTTATTTAAAATATTTTAAAATATTATTTGAAAATTTTATCTTATTTAATGTGTGCCATAGCTCGAAATACTTCACATATTACATTTGAATGTAAATCAACAAATGTCTTGAACTCTGGTTTTTCAACAATATCCTTTGAATGAGATGTAATAAATTCGATTGCTTGAGATTTTAATTTTGTAGCACTGAATACATCTGCAAGCTTGAGATATTCAAGTACATTGTTGGATGTTATATTATCACAAAGAACTTTCTCACATTTTGATTTCAATCCTTCAACACAATATTTATCAGCAGCAATTAAAAGATCACTGGCTACCTCATTAATTTTATGGACTTCTTCAGTGTACATGTACCGAAATAGTTCCATTAAAACTGCAAATTTAATGTCTTGGATTACAACTTCGTTTTCATCTTTTTCTTTCATATTAGTCTGAAACATTGCATCAAAAACTGAACTACGACTAGCCAAAATATTTTTGTGTACGTGTATTTCTTGTCCATCAACAATGAATGTAATATCTGAAAATTTACATACACATTTCTTTTTTGGTTTCTTATTGCATGGATTAGACTCATTTACATCATCAAGGTCTGATTCTAAAAGAATTTGACACAATATCGTAAGTGTACCATTCATAAGTATGTTGTTTGTTTTATCTAATATGAAAGATTGTTTTACAAAGGTTTCATAGCCCCATGAATTAATTTCTTGAGAGTATGTATTTGCTTCTGTAAATGATCCTCTTTCGAATGTTTTTTCCTGTTTATTATTTAAAATGGAGAATTTGGAATATACTGTAACTTTTTCTCTATTACTATTTGTGAGATAAAGAGATATATAGTCATTCACTGCTTCAAATTCTCCTTTAGGAAAAAGTTCAAGCTGGAATTCATTGTTAATACCACTTACTGTAAACGTAGGTGAGATTAGGGATTCTCCTACGTTTTTGTTGGTTATGTAAAAATTTTCGATTGTCCATCTGAATCCCAATCTTGATGGGATAATTTCACCAGAAAACATTTTACACTACTTTTTTATGCTACGGATTTTGTATTGTTTTGTATTGTTAAAACTTCTAGTTTTATAATCTGCTCTCAGTTAATTATCTCTGCATTTTCCTCTGCAAGTTGTAGGTAGCCAGCTTTTCATTGAAAGTTTGAAACTCTGATTTACCGGCAAGTAACGCACACGAAAGTAACATAGGTGGCGCTACGAGACTTGAGTGAGTGTTCTCAAACGACTGTGGCTCTCAAACCGCACTGACACTTAAAATAACTTTTCAAATCCAATGCTCTTCCTAAAAGCATGAAACGTTATGGACATGCTATTACAACATTTTATTGTAATCTTAAAATGTGATAAAAAGTTAAACTAATAAGATAAGTTCGCGTTTTTGTTATATTTCGAAACACGAATTTCTGCATCTGTATTTTCGTAATTATAGAACGCTATTCGCTCCCAATCAGGTATTTTAAAAATGCATTATTCACAAGCGCGAGGAAAGATTATTTTTTAAATCTTCAAAGATTACTTCTCTATTCTGTCTTTTTATTCGTTAAATAACTGGGGGTTTCAGGCTGAAATTTAATACATTTAAGTGATTTTCGTATATTCCGATAGAACGCTATATATACCTAAATATATTAATATGTAAATTTTAATAAAAACGTATATGGAAACGATCGCGATCGTACAAAATCCTATTTGAAAATGCGCCTAAAAAACTTTGATACTACGATTGAACGAACGGTCAAAGTATTCCCGAAACATTTTTTTTTAAATCGCATTTTTTAATGCAATTAACTCAAAATCAATTTTGCAGTAAAGTTCAATCATTTATATTTTTTAGATGAATTCGATTGGATATGGCGACTTATTTGTTGCAATATTTGTCTTTTTTACAAATAGGTAAATTGCACTGGGGAAGGGGACAAAATATAAACCACTTCAATATTAATAAATTTATTAAATTAATGGAAAAATAAGTGATAAGAGCAGCAACCGGTTATTTTGGTTCGACAAATTAATGAACAAATTAATTTTTATACGCTAAACTGCTCGTAATTATTATGAAAAATCGAGCGACATACTTTTTGAAATACGTAACACTTTTTCATAAAAAATAATCCTTTTTATTTTATTATCTTTTATTATGTGTCAATATTCGAACTTAAGTTACAATAATAATTATTAAAATTCTTGGCATCACTAATTAAAACGTAAAACAAACTAACAATAAACTGTTATCATCACGAGTTTTTTCTTTTCACGAATGTATATACAACTACGAATAAACCAAGCTCACACAAGCTGCTTTCCTCCACAGGCTCTCAAAACCATATCCTGCGTAGCTCGCGATTACAAAACCTACATCGTAGTCAACCATCACGAGAAGGTAGACTGTCCAGCTGACCGTACCAACTGCCCAGCCGACGGCTACCTCCTCTACAACACGAACGTGGTGTTCGATCGTCAGGGCCAACTGATCGCCCGCTACAGAAAGTTCAACCTGTTCAGCGAACCTGGCATCAACATCACGGCCCAGCCGGAGATCTCCACCTTCGAGACGGATTTTGGCGTCACCTTCGGCCAGATAATCTGCAACGATATACTCTATATTAAGCCGAGCCTCGAGCTCAATGTAACCGACGTCGTGTACTCGGCTGAGTGGTTCTCAGAGTTGCCGTTTCTCAGCTCCGTGGAGACGCATTCTGCTTGGGCGCTCGTCAACGACGTCAACCTTCTCAGCTCCGGGTTCAATGAACCAGCGATTACTAATGGAGGTCGGAATTTATGAATTATATGCTTCTCGTAATTTTATAAGCTAAACATTCAAACGATAAGTCAAGCTGAAACAAGATAAAAACCTTTTTTTTGAGAAGATAATGTGAATTGTTGAATTTTTTATTTATAAGTGTCGCGAGGATTGATAGTGCGAATTAATTGAATACATGACATTTTTAGGTAGCGGTATCTACTTAGGAAAGAACGGAGTAGTTAAAGCTACAGTGCCAAATGTCGCTGGTAACTTTATCGTCGTTGCTGAAATTCCGAAAATCGTCAACGGTCAACGGCAACGCCTGGCGAATCCCATGAAGCCCAAGGTCTATCAATTTTCTCAGGCTGAGCTTCCTTCCGTTTGGGATACGACGGAAAAGTTCATGTACAAGGACGATTTTAGCCTATACACTACGGAAATTGTAGATCCGAAGCGTTCGTCGTACAATAAGACTATTTGCAATCGCGGCTTGTGTTGCGATTTCAAGCTCAAGACCAGCTTTGATCAGAGTATTACTAAAGATTCTGATAATTACTACAGGTATGAATTTTAATCGAGAATATTTTATTTCTAATTTTGTACATACATACAAGTTTTAATTAAATCACTAAAAAAATTTGTAAATAACTGAAAATAATGGGAAATAACGGGAAATAACTATTATAAAATATTTGAATTGAAACAAAAATAACAGTTATTTCCCGTTATTTCCCGTTATTTCCCATTATTTTCAGTTATTTCCCATTATTTTCCGTTATTTACATTTTCTTTTTTCCGCTAGGGAATAAAAATGTTTTATTTTTATCAAAATTTTATACTTTGATATTTAAACTTTTTATCATGTACTTGGCTAAAAAAAGTAAGATATAAAAGAATTCATGGATCATAAGCATTATCCATAAACTTAAATTGTCGATAAGTGTAACATCAGAAAAAATTATAAATAAATCCATTAACTTGGATCTTCATAGCTATTCAAAATTCATTACAAAAATAATACTCTTATTATACTTGTAACCCGCATCTGAATTGCCTCCTTACTATACAGATACCGTATTGGAGTATTCAACGGGGTGCGTCTTTTCGCGGGCCTCTTCACCGTCGGCATAGAAGTCTGCGGCCTCTTTTTCTGCCGCAACGACAATTTGACGAGTTGTGGTGAACGCTTCAAAGATACCAGAGTCGTCGAACCCACTATTTTTGAGTCGCTTGTCATCGAGAGATCAGCTAATGATGAAGACCATCAGAAATTCTATTTGCCAATGACGCTTACAAGCGAGCGGCTTTTGCCCGTCGATGCCTCCAAGATTAAGTACAGAGGATCGGCTAAAAGCTTGAGAATGGCTCTGACGAGACGAGAGAGTAAACTCCTGGCTTTTGCTATTTACGGAAGAAATTTGGCGAAAGATGGCTCAGAACTGACAAAATAAACAAATTAAAAATTTTTAATTTTATATTGATAAATAAAAATAAAAATTAAAATATATTTGGTCTAGAAATTAATACAAAAGTACCTGGAGTTATGAAAATTTTTTTTTTAATATTAAGAATCTCATTTCTTGTAAGCTATAATGCGAAATATTTCAAACATTATATCTCCATGTTCTTCAGCGAATATCTTGAAATCCACTTTTTCAGCCATGTCTTTTGAATGAGATGCAATGAATTCGATTGCTTGAGATTTTAATTTTGTAGCATAGCATTTATCTGCAAGTTTGAGATGTTCAAGAACATTATTCGAGGTCATATTATCACAGAGAGCTCTCTCACACTTCAATTTTAATCCTTCAACAGAATATTTATCAGCTGCAATCAAGAGATCGCTGGCTAACTCATTAATTCTATTAACTTTTTCAGTGTATATATATCGAAATAGTTCTTTCAAGACTGCATATTTGATATCTTTGATTTCAACTTTGTTTTCTTCTTTTTCTTTCATATTAGTCTGAAACATTGCATTGAAGACTGTACTGCGGCTAGCTAAAATACTTTTATGTACATGTATTTCTTCTGCATCTGTTATGAATATGGTATCTGTAAAGCTACCATTTTCTAAAAGTTTTTCAAAATCATTTACTAGTTGACATGGGTTTTGATCTTCTAGTTGTTTAACAATATTTACAATTTCGTGTGAGACCTTTGATCCTATAGAGATTTCACATAATATTGTGATTGTATCATTTATGAGTACATTATTTGTTTTATCTGTTATAGAAGATTGTTTTACGAACTTGCCATATCCCCATGAATCGTTTTCAGCATAAACATCAGCTTTACTTAGTGCTCCTTTTTCAAATATTTTTTCGTTTTTGCTATTTACAATAGAGAATGTGGAAAATACTGAAATTGAATTTCCATTCAAATACTTGAGGTAAACAGCCAAGAAGTCTTTTGCTTCTTCAGATTCTCCTTTAAGATAAATGTCAAGCTGCCATTTCATTTTGTTACTACTATTTATTGTAAACGTAGGAGATTTGATTTTTTCTCCTACTTCTGCTTTTTTGTAGATTGTGCAAAAATTTTGGATTTCCCATTTGAATCCAAATATTGTTGGGATAACCTCACCACAAGAATCCATTTTGCACTTCTATTTTGTGTTACAAATATTTTTATATTCAATACTTAAATATTTATGAGTATAATTTCTTCTTTTATAACCTGTTTTGATTTAGTGTATTTTAATCTTCCTTTGGATAGATTGTATGTGAGTAAGTTTTGTCCTTTAATAAGAGAAAGTAGATATTAAATTTACGACTACTTGGTAAATTATATGTTCTAAATTAGCAAACATTAATATCTGTGCTTTGTCAATAAGATTGTCAATCTCAATAAGTTTACGAAATTACGACGTCCAGCCAGCAAGCAATAGCATTTTTAATTTTTACTAATCAACAGGTGGCGCCATCACGGTCATGCTCTGCGTATGTACAGGTTATATAATATGGTATACTTAATTGGTCAAAAGTAGGGATGGGCGATACTTTAAAAAAGTATCGATGCTTTAGTATCGATTAAAAAAAAGAATCGATACTTAAAAATCGATTTATTTAAAAAAG
>JAPYZA010010431.1:0-15526 GCA_030522685.1 Eupelmus azureus | reverse complement strand
TAATAGATTAAGGATAAATGTAAGGGCGGGTAGTGTGGTTAGATAGAGAATTGAGCTACACATTATCCAATCGCTAGCTCTTGATATCTAGATTTCATTCTTTTTACTCAACTGATTAAAGGGGTGAGATCCCCTTCCAGAATATATAATTTTCAAACTTACAGAGTGTATACTAAATAGGTATAACTTTTTTGCGTACTCTGAAATAGCTGTATTATCAAAAATTATTACGCACATTAGTATAAATTATTAAAACAATGAAAAATTACAAAAATGCTCTTATAAACAAGAAATATTTTTTAATAAAGTCTTTAAATCATGAAAAAACATCTCATTAGTTTAGAAATACACATAAAAATTATAATTCATCCTAAATGATTATTCTCGCATGAGAGTGAGAGAGAGAGAGAGAGAGGCGAGTTAGAGAAGAAAAAAATTCGAAATGCGCAAGAGACGATTTGGGCATGGCTCTCCCCATTTTCGCCCCTTGCCCCTTTTGCCGCCTAAACTCGTTTAGAGGCGTTGGACACTTTTGCTTGCATAAATTACCGGAATTAATATTTTATGCATGGTATACTAAAAACTCTACTTTAGAGCGCACGACAAATTTGAATTATCGGTTTCGTTTCATTTTTCTAAGGGGGGCGTCAACTCCAACGTGGAATCTTTGAATTCAGTTTTTTTTATTCACCGCGCGCTTGTCCGGTTTGAGCTGCGCTACTTTCTTTATTAATAATTTCATAAAATGGATCTGATTTTTTTATTAAGTACCAGTATTTTTTATTAAGTAAATAAACATTAGTTTTGATGAATATAGTGAATAATAGTTTTAGTAAGTTGATTTATAAATAAATGAGTATTGTCGCAGTTGTATGCAAAAAGCTGAAATTTTGAAGTGGGTTGCAACAAGGTGTTATTGCTATAAAATTAAAGGAAAATGTCACCTTCTTGAAGCCCACTTCGTTATGTCACCACCTTCTTGTAGCCAGTAAAATGAAATTGTGTTGTACCATGAAAAATTGTCAAGAAATCCGTTATATCCGTCATTGAATTAAAAAAGGTAAAGAACAAATATTTATACTTTTTTCATTTAAATAAAAATTTTAAGAATGGGGAAAGTTACAATTTCATATGTCGAACGATTGTCGAGAAACATTATGACACGTATAATGGCAATACATCTATATATCTCAGAATTACGTAATTTTAGACCGGCTAACTTAACTATTTTTTTTGTATTCTGTTTCGTGAATCTAATAGATTTTTTTCTTTCATGATGTTATACAATTAATAAATATTAATTAAAATTTATTGTGTGGACGGTTTTTAATTTTAAGAGTCATACCATAAGATATTATCTTTAACAAATCAATGAAACATAACAAAATTTCTCGTTTTAATTTCTTAATTTGATAAATATTTTTGTACAGTTATTTTACGAGACCAAATTTCAAAATTTCTATAATTAGTTCGCTTGTCTCAGGAAATGATTAGATAACTATTTCAAAAAATATTAGCTATTCGAATAGAATCGTTCAATTTAATTTATCGTTCGCAGAGAATTTCAAAAACTTTAATTTGAATTCATTAAAAAATTCCTAACAATTTTATATTTTCCTCGCCCTGCAACCCAAAACATCAATATCAAGATACAAACACCATTCTCTCAAAAACTCCAATAATCCACCCTAATTAAACGTCTCAGCTATCCGTACCATCCCACCACAAAAGCGCTAAAAAAAAGCATCGATCGACCTCATAACTAGCTAAAAACACTCGCCGACTATACACACCGAGGAGTCCAAGGGTCACGGGTAAACCATAATACACGTATACGAACCTGCACGCCTGCCACCCTGCTCGAGAGAGCCACGCGATATGCGGGATCGCATTCCCAGTCTGGTCGTATTACCCGCATCTATCTCACATACATTAGGTTATATATCGTTACTCGAAAAAGAAAAAAAGAGACAGTAGCAAAGCGACGTGTTGACTCAGACCCACACGCAGTCCATCGTCGCTAATCGTCAGCTCTTCATCACGGATTCGCCCATATGTATATACACGCAGCATCCCTCGAAAAGAAGTCGATCGTCAAAGATCGGCGCCTGCGACAAAAGTGCAAGAACCCCCAGGGCAGGAATAAGAAGAAAGAAAGAAAAGAAAAGAAAGCCGCAGAGAGCGCGCAAGTATTATAGAAATCTCGCGCTCTGCGCGTCACAGTGTAAAAGTCCAAGTACACATAGAGGGCCTCAGCGGGCGCGCGAGCGATCGAGAGGCGCGCACCAGGAAAGGATGAATTACGCTCGATCCGATGCACAATCACAATGAGCGCCTCGGCCAATGTATGCGTGCACCTACTCTCCTCTCTCTCTCTCTTTCCATCTCGTATATACGCACACGTATATACACACTCGGGCAGAGTAAGAGAGGCAGTGCGTTCGCGCGCGGGGCAGCATTAAATCCGCATCTGCTCGTTCTCGTTTCCCACGTAAATATTGGGAGGATCGCGCGCTCCGACGCACATGCAAGCCAGAGAGAGAAAGAGCGATAAAGGCTTGGGCTGGCTGTATACGCGCGCGTATATAGAGGGAAGAAGAGTCCGAAGAGACAGACAGACAGACAGACGACGAGAGAGAAAGAGAGAGAGAGGAGAGCAACATGTGCAAGAGAGAGACGGAGCGGATGCCGGAATTTTTCTCAGGATGAGCCGGACGCAGCAGCAGCAGCAGCAGCAGCAGCAGCCGGTGTACGGACGCGCACATTTTTCTTACTCTCTCCCTTCCCCTTATTCGCGATGCTCTCTCCGGCTTATACCGCTGGCGATTTTTAGAGGATGGGGACCCCCAGCGAAAACCTGTCTCCGGCTATGAGAAAATTTTTTTCACAGGTAAAAACACACGCGCACACGGACGAGCGGGGAGAGAGCCGAGGGCTGAACCTGCCATGCCAGATATATAGAGAGAGCACGCGATTTTTGCGCTCTTATATTCTCCCTCTCTCTATGTATGTATATATACCTAGAATGTTTAAAAACGAATCTCGATCTCTCTGCGGTTTTTCGAGAGCCCGCTATATGGATTTTAGGACGAATTTTCGCCTTTTATTTTTCTCAGACCACGGCGCGAGAGGTGAATAAGCGCGGATACATACATGGCATGTGTATTTGCAGCGCGGGACGGGGGAGTTTTTGTTCATTATGTTGGCTGGAGAGAGACGCGAGGGGCTTAGAGAGCGCGATTCTTTGGATGCAGCTCGGGTTTCGCTGCGTGTATGTATACATGCGTGCAGCCAGGATTTCGCAGGGCTCGCGAAAAAGAGCGAGAGTTTAGAACTCTGTCTCTCTCCTTTTCTTTACTTCGTGCCTGTATATATGTGTGTGTATAGCTCACGCAGGTTTTTGCGGTCTGTAAGAGACGTTTTGCCCGACGATGCGGACTCTGGATATTTGAAATACATATTTTCAGTGGCAATGATGCGATTATTCAATGACAAATGACGAGAACAACAATTTTATTTGCACGAAAGCCAAAATTATTTACGTTGCTTTTCGCGCGTCTATAAGAGCGAGAGAGAGGCGAATTATTTTTTCAAGCCCGCAAGGGGGACGAGAGCGCGCCTGCGATGCACCTGGCTTGTTCTACTTGCTTTATGCGGAGCCCGGCCGCGAAGTGTAAAAGAGGAGAGGCGAAAAACAAAAGAGCAATTTTTTACTCCGCGCGTTATTTATACTCCCATTAGCCATTGTCAACGCCTGGCTTAGAGTTTTTCAATTGTTTAAACAATTACCGATCGATCATCGCTGTAAAACTTGACCTATCGCTACGTTCCCACAGGAAAAACTATATATATCAACGAGTTGTTATTCGCAGTAAACGAGACGCCAACAGTTTCCTCCAGCTGCGCAAAGTGCGGGCGCTTCTCTTACTGACAAACAACGTACTTATACATATACTCGTAAGCCTCGCTAATGCTACATATACTCAACTGGTGTCGCGCAGCTGTCGCCGCCGGTGGCCGGTCTCGGACAAGGACGCACTTCTATCAGCCGAGCGCCGCTAGAAAAGCCCAAAGAAAAACCATCTCACATCAGCCGCCCGAACAAAACCAACAACAACAAAAATCTCCATAAAAATTAACCATACCCATAACCATCCGCGTCTCTCTCTCTCTCAAAATCCTTTATTCCAGCCAATATATCTCTGCTTCCTTTCCTCGAAAAGTATACAACACTGTTACAAGCGAGTCCGCTGGCAATGCACTACTGGCACACGTGTTGTCGTCCACGTGTGCGCAAGCGGCTCGTGCGCTGGCTCTCTCCCTCTTCCGAGCCTGCCCCCGGTTTTGCTCTCGCGACGACATCTGTGCCCCGGCGCGCAACGAGCCGCCCGATGCTTCCCTCGGCGCGTTTTTCGCGACGGCGTGGATGTGTACTTGTTGCGGCGAGAGAGAGAGGGATTTTTAGAGTGGATTCTTTTTGCGATCGGTTTGGCGTTGGGCTTGCTTTTGTGGGGGAGGGAGAGGTGGGAGGATGGAGGTTGATGGGGGAAGGATGCGAGGGAGAGGAAGGAGAGAGAGCGGGAAATCGAAGGATTGGTTTTAAGGTGGGTGGAGATCGGTTTGAAGGATGTTGAAACGGAAGGGGTTATGGGATGGGTTTCGTTGGGGAAAACAAGCGTTTTTGGGTTTTCAAGTTTTGGGTTTGGAGTGGATGAAGGATTGGCTTATGTTGGTCGGTTTGTTGCGTAAGTCTTTTTGTGGTTGCGTCATTCTTTCGGAATAATGCGAAATTTCGAAGCAGCGTGTAAATGTCAAGTACTGGATTCTAGTTGTTGGTTACGAAATTGATTAAAAAGGAAAAATTTCAAGAACGAAAGGAAATTTGAGATGCTCGATCGAGATTGATTAAATATAAGTTCTACATTTGCAGAAGCAAAGTAATTGATACCGATTGATGGTAGCTTGAAAGGTAATTTTCAAATATTCCACTGAATAAGCTTCTTTTTCAATTAAATTCTCAACATATCTTTAAATTATTACTCGGTAGAAAATAAAATTTAAAACTAAACAAAAAAATTTCTTTCAAAATTAAAGGATTGGGAGAATCCGATTGTCTATATCTTCTAGATTATGCGAAGCACCTGTTGTATTTCAGCTGATTGATGAAGAACGCCTTAGATAAACGTTATCTGCTTAATCGATATCTACGTGCTATAGTAATGTCTGAATCCACTAAAACATTCAGATTAGTAAGAGCCAACTTTCTTTGATAAGAGAAATTAATTTAAGAAACTTTCTTAATTAATCTAAACTAACAATATTTGCCTTTCACTATGTAAATAATTGTCGTTGGCATACTATCAATTCGCTCGAGATAAAATAATCGTTATTTTCAACCGTTTTTTCGTAAAAACGTTTTAATCGATGTGCACATCCAGAACCTAACATTCTGTACTCTAAAAAACGTAAATAATTTTATAATGAGAGGTTATAGGAGTTTCATCATAACAGCAAGGGTTAAATCCCTATATCATGAAACAGACTATGTAGAACTAATAAGGTCCGACTGGAACGATCGAGTTTCATCGAGCAATGCGGATTGGTCCGCGTAAAACCAGATATAACTCGACAAAGCTAGATAATTTTCTACAAAACAAAATTTCGAGTCACTTCCCAAATATTTTATCTCTCCAACTACAGACAATCGATCCTTAAAAATTTTCATTTTCCAATCCACATCGCACCTCTACAACCCTCCACCTCCCCGATCTGTACCCCAAAAACTCAACCCCATCTCCCCGGCCCCAAAACCCACGAAACCCGGTACCCAAGAATAAATACCAGAAACTCGGTACTTATTTGCAGCGAGCTTATACCCATTCCCTATAGCCGGCCTATTAAACATCTCGCGCTCGGCAGGCAAAACTCTCCTAAAAACCAGGGTACACATCATTAAGGGGCTAACCTCCGAAGGTTTACTTTAACACTCGAATTCGCCAAAGCGAGCGCATAGTAAAGAAAAAAAAAGAAAAAAAGAGAAGAGCGAGAGCACAGAGTATATAGCGAAAGCTAGTCTCCGGCGCGCTTGGCACACTTGCGCCCGTAAGAAACTAGCGAAAAGCGCATCGAGCGTCGCGCGCGCGCTCGCCAAGGGAGGCCCCGCCGAGGCTCAATTTCCTCGATTAAACAGAGACGACGGTCCAGGGCCCCCTAGACAAAGCGGCGACGCCTAGCCCTCCCCTATATACACGGTATACGCACACATACATATACACACGCATAGATGGCCAAGGAGAGAGAGTAAACCTGTATATATAGGCGACAGCAAAAATATCTATACGAGGGCCGCTGCTGCTGCTGAACGAAGGCTATAGCGGCTAGTATAAGGCCGAAGGGGGTCCCTTTTTTCTTTCTCTCTCTCGCTCTGGTTCTCTGGTGTACATGCGCGTACGAAGAAGGGGAGGGCCGAGGGACTACACTCGCAGGGGGTCGTTGGACCAGGGCGCTATCTAAATTACCATGATAAAGCCCGCCTCAATGTTATGTCCTATTAAGTCACAGCTTTGTTTTCCTCCGCTCGCTCCCCTCTCGCTCGCACTTTTAAGAGTGCGCATTTTTCCGTCTCTCTCTAACACTGACCCCCCCTCCCCTGCGACGACGTTGTACCTGCGCCCGGCGTGTTTTTTCCGTCTCTTTCTCTCTTTGGTCGCGGGGGGGACGCGATGGGAATGTTGGCAGATCCGCGGGACGACGACGCATCCTCGCCGCGGACCTTCCCTCCTCTTCCTATCTCTGTGTGTGTATGTATGCGTATGTGTGTGTGAGTGTATGTACGTGCGTGAGTGTAGCATAGGAAGGGTAAAAATGACCTAATGCGCTCTGATACATCTTCTCTTCTTCTGTCTCTAGTTGGCCATAGCCGTCTTCTTCTACCTACTACCTCACCTCTACTCTATCCCTTTCTGCTCTGCTTCGTCTATTTTCTGTCCTTTATTTTTCTCTGGCTCTCTGCTCCTCGCTCTCCGTCTCTTTCTGGGACTCTGCCTCTCTCCCTCTCTCTGTCTCTCTCTGGCTCCGAGTCGCTCGATATAAACGGGATTTCACGAAAAGCGAGACAAAAGTAAGGAGATTGCGGTCAAGGATAGAAAAAGGGTTGAAACCCCTTCTGCGAGCGCCCGATATCCGCGAATATTTCTGTTCCCCGCAACGCACTCGAAAAACCAAAATTGCGGTTCACTTTGCCTGGCCCACGGGTTCTCTCTCTCTCTTTCGTGATGACCGAGCCCGAGAACTACTTTTAGAGCGAGCGATTTTTTTTTTATCTTTTTTTTCTGATTAACTTTTCGCTCGCGCGCTAGAAACTTTCTGCGGTTAATATCTGGGTTGCGAGAAGCTGTGAGGGAGAACGAAACGAATTTGAAAAATTACAGGCTCGATCTTTTGGACTGGTACTGAATTTGGAGAAACACGTGGTTCTCTTGGTTAGAGCATTGTTTAAGAACGTTTTCATTGCAAGAAGATGGGGAGAAGTCATAATTTTTTATATTGTTATAGATTTATTGCTGTAACAATATTTACAGCTGTTATTGTGTTCGCAAAAATTTCTTTAAACTTGTTAAAAACTGTAAATGTACCAATTTTGGACAATCATTTGGATATTTTAAACCTTTGAGATTCATCTTTTGATTATATAATGAAGAAAGTTGCAGTAATGAAAGAAATGTTCAGTTAATAAAATTACAATAAAAACCTTGGAGTATTTTTTACAAAGTTAATTAAAGATAGACATTAAAATCTTTTGATTTGAAACAATCTTAAGGTGGAAAAAGCTCTATATCATCAGGGATGATATATTTTTATTAATTAATGTGACTGAAAGGGTTAAAATTCTTGTAATATTATTACAAGAATTTTAACCCTTTCAGTCACAGTGGGACGCTGAGCATCCCACCTTTTCCATAATCTAGCATTATTATAGTTTATTCACAAATTTACAATATTTTCAGATTTTCACGTCCGCCATGTTGGATCCGCCATCTTAGAAATAAAAATTTTCAAATTCTGACCGCAGATTCGTCGTGATCAGCGACCCCAAAAACCCCCAAGTAACAAAATTCAGGCCGAAATATTGAGTAGAAAAAATGTGTGACTGAAAGGGTTAACGCTAAGGTTATTTTACTTTTGATCATGAATTACTTTTGAGAAAAACAATATTTCTATATGTAACTTTGTATAATCAAATGAATGTATTCTTAATTATTATCGAAATCTAGAAAGTGCGTTATTGATAATTTCTTACGAAATCGTAAACTTTTCTATTAGATCTAATTTTGGCTTAAGACAATGTAAAACTTCCCCTGTCGATAATAACAAGGTTTCCATTTTGTCTTAATTTTATTCCAAACAAAGTTAAATACTGTAAATGGATAAAGTAATAGTTCGTGTACATAAAAATAAGGTTACAATGAAACATTTTTTTTGGAATACCAACATGTATAAGATAGTTATACTTTTATTCATCTTTTTATATTTCTCTGTATCAACGTTTTGAGAGACTTTTTAGTTCACGACTTTTCTATAAAAATATATATTTTATGCTATTATATTATAAAGTAGTTAAATTTATAGGTTTGTGTTTAATAATAAAATAATAAATATTATGTAATATAACATATACTGTAAAGGCAATTTATTAAATCTTTATAGTTTATAACGTTTTAACTGACGACAACTTTTACCGACTTTTTTGATATTGTGATATATTACAGTGCGCACGAAAAAGGCACCTTTTAAGTTTAGCCCCTCAAATCGTTCTTTTTTCATATCTCAAAAGCTAATTCAAATTTTAATGAAACAAAAGCCAAGCAATTTTTTTCAAAAATCTCTGATGTCAAAGTTGGTTTTACTTTGAATGTCATTAGTCAATCAAAGAATTGTTAACTTTGAATCTCACTATTGTTTACAATGGAATAATTTTTCATAAGGTTTAGTTAATTTAAAAATTTCTGGATAAAAGAAAAAAATATTTATATTTACCTTTATAAAAAATAAGGGACAAAAACTATCAGACTGAAACTGATTTTCATATAAGCGTTTTTTCAAAACAAATAAATTGGCGTTTGTTTGATTAAAAAATTTCAATTCGTTTTTTTAAATCTGAAAAAGAATGATTTTCGAAGATAACGAGATCCTTTTACCCCTAAAATCGTTGAATTAGCACACAAAAACAAGAAAATCGGTGAGATACACCTCGTGTAATTTGCTGATCAGTGGAAGTGACTTACTATATATTGTTGTATGTACACCCGCCGGACTTGAAATCTTCCAATAGGATCGTTCAAAATATTGGAATTGTCCAATGAGGTTATAGGATTTCAAAACGTTCTAAACGATATTTTGTCCGGCGGGTGTACTTAAATTTTTCTATTCGTAACGAGAAAGGTAACAAATCTCTTAAAACGTGGGCATAAAGAAATGTAAATATTGAATAAGAGTACCACTATTTATTTTTATTATTTAAATATTAAAGCGAGAAAAACTCTTTTATGTATAATAAGTAGATAATTGTAACGCATTCTTTGAGATACTTAGCAGTATTTAATAACTTTTGGTCTCATAATGTTCTCTAATTGAATAAATTTAATCGAATTCAAAAAGATCTAGCCCAGAATAATTCAATAGACGACTATTTTGTAAAGTCATTATTCAAAATTAATTCGTTTTCAATAATTTAATCAGATGAAAACATCAAACCTTCCAGTCACGGCGAAGAAGAAGTAAGTATTAAAACGGAATTCTTAGTTAAAAGTGGATTTAATTTTCTGATCTTTTCAAATAAAACAGAAAATTAAATATAAACATAAATAACACTTTTAACAATTAATTGTAAATATATTATCTATTTGCAAATGCCTTCATATAATATCTTTTTATTACTATTTTTTTTTATAAAAATTATTTCTAATAAATTTCAAAGTAATCAGTACGAGTCAAAATACATCTAGAAAAAGCATATGTACCTTTTATTATTTACCTTTTATTCAATACATCAAAATAGATCAAAATTTGTGGATATTCCAAAAAAACTATCTTAAGAATACACTATAAAATAATTTGAATATAAATTATTAATAATTAAATGAAAAAAATAAAAAAATAAATAAATTATTAATTAAAATTATTGATCGATCAATTTTCTTTTATTCAAATTATTTATCCTTGGTTGCTATATAATAAATTGATCTCACATTTTGTTCAGCATACCATAAATTACAACAAAAATCAACACATCGCAAACGCGCGCATCGAACCTATCATATCACACTTCTCAAAAATTAGCAAGCCATCATCCAAAATAGTCTCCAGCTCAAAAATCCTTGAGATCACGTGACTTTTTCGCGCAAGTAGAAAAAGACGAGTGCGAAAATCCGGTCTCGAGACTCGCACCTCCCAAAACTTCTCGCGACCCCGACGCGAAAAATCTCAAAGAAGCTCGCTAATCGCAGCGCGCGCTTGCGCGCAGTCGCCGTGAATCATCGATATTCCACGTTTTCGATTTCCGTTCGCGAAAAAAAAGCGCCTGCACGGCGCACCGGTCGCAATATATTAGCGTATGTACGTGCAAAAAACGTTCCTCTCTCTCTCGTCCGCGCGGCCACCAATGGGGAACATCCGCGGGCGGAAATTATAACCTATCCGGATGGCGCTCCTCTCTTTCTCCGACTCTCTCCCTCTCTCTCTCTCTTCGCGAAACTTAACCTCATTTTTTCGCGAATGCAAAAAATACCAGATCGATATTACCCATCGATTCCGATCCATCAAGCTTACGAAAAACCAATAGACCTCCCGATTTCTAGGCGGAAAATGACTTCCCGATCGGGCCAAGTTAAAGAAAAGCCAAAATACCTGCTGAAATACGGCGCGAGAGTCGATCGCTCTGTCGACGATCGGCAAAAAAAGTCCTTCGGCGCGCGTGGATATCCGCCGTGCTGCCTGGCGCTAATTCTCTTTCTTCCTCCTCCTCTCTCCGCTCTCCACTCGCTTTATCCGCCGTTCCTCTCTCGCAATATCGCGCGGCGAATCGCGCGCGGGACGACGGGAGAGAGAGAGCCGCGGCGTGGTGACGTCACTGGTGAGCGCGCACCAGACGCCCTCTCGCTTAGGCTCGTATCACAATGCAGTGGATTTTGCGGAGTTTCGCGCGGACGATTCGCCTTTTCGGGTGATTTTCAATTGGCGAGGTTTTTTGGAGGATTGGTTTTTTGGAAGGGAGGTGGGATGGAAAATTTTTGAAGAGGCGATGCGCTGGCTTGGTGATAATGATTGGGTGGATAAGTTGTTTTAATATTGTTCTGGCGTTAAGACTGATTGGTGCTCTTATTTCGTGAATAATTTGAGCTAATATATTTATATATGAAAATTTTAGTTATTGCTTCAATATTCAAAAATAATTGTTAGTAAATAATGGTTCTTCTAGGTAATTCTTGCATGAAAATGAACGTAAACTATAACGATGTTTGTCAACAATTCTCGAATTGTAACATAAGGAACGATACAATATTGAAAAGGATACAATCCAACACAATCAGTTTGATAATTTAGAAATAGGTATTTCCAATAATAAAAATATTTAACGAAAAAATATCTAAGACTTTTTTATTTTCCTATTAGAAATGAATTATCTTTATTTTGCTTCAGTGGATAAAGCTTTTTCCAATAAAATAAAAACATTTAACATCAATGTATGATACTATAAATTGTTATTATAAATTATATAGCAAACTTTTTTTATTAAATTGAAATGACGTTATATAATCAAGAATCGCGAATCTTTAAAAACTTTGTGTGATTTTATATGCTGTACTGCTGATATTCATGTGCACAAATGTTGGATCATCAAAATAAACTTACGGCTATTTTGACAAAAAAAAAATATAATTTAATGGTTAAAATGTAATTTAACTAAAAGATTTTGAATGTAATAAAATATTGCACTGAGTTTTTAATGGTTCAGAAGTTCCGTTCAATGAACATGATGTTATGTTAATTTAATTTTTTTTAAATCTCGACATCGATTTTTAAATAGGTTTTTTTAATACATAAACGATTTAATTAAATCATAACAATGAAGGATTATTTTAAACTTAATTAGGAGGCTAAAAGTCAAATAAATCAAAACATATTACTTCCTGGTCTACGAAAGTAGTTATCGTATATAATGATAGTTACTTGTATATAATGATAAACATAATTTATTCATTACACCTATAAAGTCAAATTATTGATTTCTGATGTAACTTACTATAGATTAGGGGAGACCAGGGCTAGTTGGCTATAGGAGTAAGTAGGCCCACTCGTAATAACTGGCCATCTATACTATATACAGCAAAGCTGTGTGTACTAGAATCGTGTATTCTCTGTTTTGAATACGCACTATAAGACTTAAAGTAATACGTGCCTTCGTTTTGATCATAGAAAAGTTTTCGATTTTTCATATGTACAAAAATTTTTTTCTTGCTATTTGAAAACTCTTCATACATTTTTTCATTAATAATTTGTACTAAATATTAATATACAATGTTGTAGAGCAGTCTTTAATATATATTACCGAAAGCTAAATTAAAATAAAATATTTAAAAATAAATTATTTATTTTTTAAATAAATAATTTAATGAAATAAATTATCTTAAGCTAACTTACTCCGTTCCGGGGCAAGTTGGCTAAATTAAGCAGTGATAAAAAATAAATCACAACATTATAACTATGAATATTTTAACAATTGTTATCATAGTAAAAATAATCCTTTATTGGAACACTTCAAGTAGTCATTATTGAATTATGATTTGTATTTCTTGAGGACGATTTATAATAACATACATAAAAAGTGCGCCTATTTGCACCGGTCTCCCCTATGTTAAATCAGCAATTAAATGTATATCATATATAAAAACAGAATTAAGAAAAATAATTAAATTTTTTTAACTACATTTTGTAAAAATTTTAGAAAGCTTAGATTCTCTGATAAAATCATTAGTTCTCAAAGTGGCAACTTTACACATAAGTTTTATGGACGAATTTCGCAATAAATTTGAGCATAATCTATTCTAAAATTATACAAAACTTCATTATCAGTATATTTTTTATTTTTTATATTTCTTATCACTGCACTATAGAGGTAATTAGTATAATTATATCTAGTTCAAAACAATCGAATTGTATAAAATAGTCAACTGAATTGAAATTAAGTTTTGAAGATGATTTAATCGTTCTAATCTTAATAAACCACGCATTAAAGTAAATTAATTTAAAGAAAATTCAGTACATACTTTTTTTATAGAAAAATTATACTTAAAATTATACGTATATATATATGAGACATAGCTATATATGTTTTGAAATGTTCACTATTAATTAGCAATGTTAGCTATATCTCTAGCTAGTTTTCATAAAATATCATTTTTTGATTAAAAATAAAATGACCTTAATTTTTATAAAAGTAATTATAGAATAATATGGAAAAATTAAATTGTGGTGTCTGTAATAAAGTAGTCAAATGGTTTGAAATATTTATAAAAACATCCTGTGACTTACTAAAGTGTTCTAAACAAGAAAAACGTAATCATACATTTGAACATTCTTAATGTTCAGTTTAATATATGTTACAACAGTACAATAAAACTAAATACTTTCGAGTAAACATCGAAAAAATTTCTTGTTTTCTGAAATATTTTCATATGCAGTTTCATAGCATTTAATATGAAAATAGACTTTATTGGACTTCTACGAGCCAAGAATCAAAAAATATTTTTTCTCTAAGAAGTGCGATGCACTCGAACCTTCGCAGATGATAAACTTCTTAGAGAAAAAATACTTTTTGATTCTAACATCTTGGCTCGTGAAGTTTTTCATATTAAATCATCCACGAGCGACAAATTCATCTTTTATAAATATGTAGCATTTAACCTAATATTTGGCTGGAATTATAAATTTTATTTTCACATGTCCACCAAACTCTTGTCTTGTAGCCTGTGTCGAAGATTAGGATAAAAAATCTGACTTTACTACTCATGAATATGAGTTCATTAGTTAGTTACTCGGTTTTAAGATTTTAAAGTAAATCATCTTCCGCCCGAGAGTATAAAAAGTAGAAAATTTTGTGTTTTGTGTAGATTTAATTAAAAAAACACTCTATTTGTGTAATTTATGTGTAAAATCCTATATACATATAGTAATAATTTTATTTTAAAAAATCAGCATTACACGCGATATGTGTAGGTGATTTTCAATCTATCAAATATAAACACACGATAAGTGTTTTAATTTGATCCGATTTTCTACTAGTAGTATAAGTCATATCTAGTAGTATAAGTCGTAAGTATAGGCGAACGGGAACGAGCTGAGTGCTTATATTATGAGTCGGAGACAATTATTATACTACACCCGCACGGGCAAAAAAGTCCAAATAGAGTTGGACTATAAGTTTATTTAAGTATTTTTTTAAGTTAAATATACAATAATAGTAGTTTTCGTAACAAGGGCGTAAAGTTTCACAGCCACGTGTGATTGCCGTGCACGAGGGTCGGCGAAGTCGGCCCGAGTGATTCGGAATCACACGCGGATGAGAAGTTAACGCACATGTTGCGCACAATATTTTATGATATCAGTATGCGTAAAATTGTACTTTAAAAATATGCAAAATGTGTAAAGTGCAACTTTACGCATACTATATCATAAAGTAAATTTTTATTTATTATTTATTCCTCCATGACCCGGAGGTGGGGACCTCTCTTTGTAAGTTAAGAAAACAGCTATTTTCGATACTACTATGAGGAAGTGATTTCAATCTCCTGTGAACTTTTACTATCACTTTACTCGGATAAATTGAAAATAGCTAGTATAACCTTAAAAATAAGTCTAGCATAGGGACCGTTGCTGACTATTTTTGAAGACCATTGCCAGTTTTCCGCTGGACTTATATTTTTACACGAATTTTTAGTAAGTAACTGTTTGATTGCAATAACGTTTAATGACGGATTTTTAAGAACGTTCTTTTACACTTCTTTAATTAAAAAAAGAATACTATAATGGAAAGATATTTTATCGAAATATATGAGAAAAATAGTTTCTGTTTTTGACGATAAATGATGTTTAATATTATATTAAAAAAAAGTTCTTGATTTAAAATTCTTCTCATGTATTTTAATTCACATCATTTAAATAAAAGAAAAAATATATTACGTTAGTTCTTTAACTGAAAGATATATATAGTACACTTTCAGATTTTTATTTATCATTTCCTTAATTTTACTAGATTAGGCCGGAGATTAGTTTGCTTATTTAGCATCACAGCAAAAAATTAACCTCGAATCTGTCTTCAATGCGACATTTGAAAACCGCTACTATATACCAAAAAACTATTGCAGCTAACTAATCAGCCAATCACAATAGGTTTTATACTGCTAACAATGAAATCTTTTATTAAGGGGATAATAAAAGCATAATTATATCTGAAAGAAAATTTTTCAAA
>JAPYZA010010426.1:0-17157 GCA_030522685.1 Eupelmus azureus | reverse complement strand
TTTACGAGAAATTGAAGAAAAACCCATTTTTGAGTGTTTCTTTAAGGGCATTTTTCACCCCTTAAATGAGCGTATGGGCACGTAAAAAAATAACATGCGTAATAACTTTGAATGTACTACAAAACAGCAAAGTTTGAAGAAAATCGGCGATGTACACCTGGGGACGTTTCCTTCTAAGTATATATATACGTATAACGGCCTAAATTGCCGTTTTCAGAGGAGCGGGCGCTAAAGTCTTTAGCGCCCGCCGGTCTATAAACGGTCGCTTTTGCCTTTCATTTTGGGTATCACAAAGCGCGAAAATCGTGCCTGTATGATAAAAAAGAAATATTTCGGGAGCCGGAGAGAATATCCTAGCACTTTTAATTCTTAGGTATTGACATCTTAAATAAAAAATATTTAAAATGAAAAACCAATTTCACATGATTCTTTCGAGTAACAGTAGTATAAATGTTGTAACGAGGTGAATTGAAATTCATGCATGATACAAGAAGGATAAGTGAGAATCCTGCAGTTTCGGCTGATTACCGAGGAGTAAGTAAGCCGAATTTGAGAGAATCGTGGTCAGTGCGGCGATGACACAGTGGAAGAGTGCACGCCTTTGAATCCAAAGAGCAAAGCTTGGAGTCCCCTCGCCGCGTAATTTTTAACTTGAAGAATTATGTCTTGTGTTTCAAATGGCGCCCAACGTAAATAACCTACGAATATAAACCTTTATTCCTTCCCTTGTACTTATACCCCATCCTTGAGTTTGAGTCCTCCGCTTCTGACAGAGCAGAGTATTGCAGGTTCTGTGGAGCGAGAGTGTGTAGCGAGTATATGCTCTCCTCATTAGAGTTTACTCCGCCGGTGACCAGTTTTCCCCGGTCTTCTTTCCAAAAAACCTACGAACGAAGAAATAAAAAGTCTCGTTCGTTTCACTGACACTCGACGTTTGAGGAGGCGGAATTTTTAACGTGATGAATTGAAATTCTCGCATGTTACACGAAGGATAAGTGAGAATCCTGAGGTATCGGCTAATTACCGAGGAGTAATTAAGCCGAATTTGAGAGAATTGTGGTCAGTGCGGCGATGGCACAGTGGAAGAGTGCACGCCTTTGGATCAAAAGAGCGAGGGTTGGAGTCCCCTCGCCGCGTAATTTTTAACTTGAGAAATTAAGTGTCATGTTTCAATGTATATCCTGACAATACTACAACATGTTGTACAACCAAGTTACTTGAAGAACTTAATTTACGTGGAGCTTCAGAAGTTGGTATAGCTGAAATACATTTTCCTCGTTCATTTTTATATTTATGCAGGAAAGATAGAGAAATAAGTATTATATCAACATTATCGCCATTATTTAAAGATGTATTTAACGATAATGATAATAATATTAAATATAAGACAGCTACAGTACCTTATGGATTATATAACGGTATACAAGAACGTATAAGTGAAAATTCAAATCCTAAAGTTGCTATACGTCCTGCAAACATTTTAAATGCTCTTCCGCAGCAATTGTATATTTATTCAGATGTGTACGAATCCTGTATAGTAGGCAATGTTCAAACGTCGCTACTACGTATTGTACCTGTTAACTACAGAGATTACATATTTGCATCTAACCAATAACAAACTTTTGCACCAATAAACTACATTCCCGTTATCCGAAATACTTTCAGAACAATTACTATAGGTATAAGAGATTATTTTGGTAAAAGTATACCATTCGAGTGTGGAACGTCGACGG
Organism: Eupelmus azureus; assembly: GCA_030522685.1. NCBI lineage: Eukaryota > Metazoa > Arthropoda > Insecta > Hymenoptera > Eupelmidae > Eupelmus > Eupelmus azureus. The sequence goes on along the minus strand of JAPYZA010010426.1, from coordinate 15,424 downwards.
TAACACTACACTTTAGACAAACTGATCAACTATAAAATAAGTCATTACATTGAATATTACGATTCACAAGAAGGTGGCGGAGGGATCGAGCACGTTTTTGTAGGCTCCCCGTATCAGAAAGGGCATTAGGAAAATTTCTCGGTGATCTTTTGCGCAAAGCTCTTCCATTTTTAAAAATGGTGCTCGTGCAGTCGGTAAAGAAGCATTAAGAGCTGGTATGAATATTTTCGACGATGTCAGTTCAAATAATATGCAATTCAAAGCGTTGTTTCGTAATAGAGCTCGAGAATCAGGACGTAATTTAAAATGAAAAGCAGAAGAAAAAATAGAAAGTTTTATGGAGGGCTCTGGATAAAAAACGGTTAACAGGAAAAAAGGAAAACAGTTCATAATAAAGCGGCAAAGGAGACGCACTTCTTCGAAGACAAAATCTAAGAAAAACTATAAGCATACATTTGTTAGGTGACAGAATGGCCTAAAACTTTGTCTGTTTTTCTGACACCTAAACCACTGGAAAAGTCATTCTGATTACGCGAAATAATCAGAGAAGCAAACTAGAAGAAAAAACCAGAAGGCATTCTCAGAGGTGCACGTGCACATAACGCGAGAGTCAGCAAGAGAAAAGAAGTAGGGAGAAAGATATTGAAGAGAAAGAGGGTGAAAGTAGGGAGTGTGTGAAGCGAAGTACGCTGCACCATACGGAGTGAGTGCGAGAGAGAAAGAAAGCGAGAGCGAGGGCGGAGAAAGATCGGAGAGAGGGAGGTCCTCTCTGGGACTTTTCTTACCCTGCAGGCCGCTGCTCGGGGCAGTTGCCCGTACGCTGGATTCGTCAATGCAGATAGATAGCTCAGAATACTTGTAGTTGAAGTTAGTTAATTGAATGATACATTAGGAAGACAAACCAGAAAATAAAAAGTTAAGAGATGGAAAAATAAATCTAAATAAGAAAAGAAAGGAAAATAAATACAGAAGATTCTCAACCAAAAGAATAAGTCCATTACGAGAGCCAAGGAGATTAAATTAAATAAAAAGAAAGGAAAAGCAACCAAAAGAGGAAGTTGGACTCATTATTAACGAATTTACTAAAAGAGGAAAAATCGTAACCAAAAGTAAAAAGCAGGGAGCACGCCGAGTTCAAAGGAAATCAAGGTAAATGAACATAATAAAATTTTAAAAAATCAAAATTTAATAAGCCAGAAATTGCAAATCGTAAAGACTCTCTCTCTCTCTCTCTCTCTCTCTCTCTCTCTCTCTCTCTCTCTCTCTCTCTCTCTCTCTCTCTCTCTCTCTCTCTCTCTCTCTCTCTCTCTCTATAGTTTTTTTGTAACAACTAGCATTAAAATAGAAATTTAAAGATACTGTGTTAAAAGAAATTTGCTACTTAAATAAAGAAATATTTTAATTATCTACATGTACCAATTTTAATTACAATCAATTTTGCACCAAAAACTCGACCGCTGAAAGTGACCGACGGAGCCCGTACGGGGCCGCCCCAAGGGAACCCCTATGAATATTTTTCTTTAGTTAAGCTAACGCTTAACAACATTAAAAAAGATAAACAAGAAAAATAAGAAACGTACTATCCGCGACTTTTTTAGACCTATATAAATTAAAAAATGGCATTCTTACATTCTCATTCTTGTGAATGCGCTAAATCGGAATTAGATCAATTCACATTACCATCTACGCAAACATCTATTGAATCCACGCAATGAATCGAGTATAAACCTGTAATAACTATATCTGAAGATACATACTTACCAGGAGAGGCTTTCAGATCCGGGTCACAGATCATAATGAAACTTTGGGATATGTTTTTGGGTACCAAAATATGAACAAAGCCGCAGTTGTATGGTCTAACGTTTCGGAATACTCGATTTATGAGCACTTGTAGTATTATTTTAAAGAAAATATAAAAAATGAACTTCTAATTGAAGAGTAAATTATTAAGTCTAAACAAATCCTTAATAAACATTTAACAAATAAAATAAAACTAGATGAAACAAGCTTCAATTTGCCGTTTTCAGAATCAAGAAATTAAAGCTTGTTTCATCGAATTTTATGTTATTTGTTAAATGTGTATTAAGGATTTGTTTAGACTTAATAATTTACTCTGCAATTAGAAGTTCATTTTTTATATTTTCTTTAAAATAATACTACAAGTGCTTATAACTCGAGTGTTCCAAAATGTTAGACCGTACAACTGCGGCTTTGTTCATATTTTGGTACCTAAAAACATATCCCAAAGTTTCATTAAGATCTGTGACCCGGATCTGAAAGCCTCTCCTGGTTAGAATTTCTTATACCTGGAAATTCCAATAATTATATTGATTTAGTTCACACCAAAGTCCGCCTTGAAAAAGGAAATGCACTGATAGGAAAGTCTGCACGAGTAGCCCAAGTAAATAATTTCTTACACAGTTTGTTTCATCAAGTTGATGTGTTTTGTAATCGAAAACCCTTCTCTCCGCCTAATAATGCTTATGCTTGTATAGCCTACATTGAAACTTTACTGAATTATTCACAAAAGGCTAAAAGCTCGCGTTTAACATCTGCTTTATCGTTTAATGATACTCCAAGACAAATGAATGCTGAATTAAAAGAAGTAACTGCCACTAACCCAATTTTTTCGACTAATTCCGCAGCGAGTCAACGGCGTGAATTTACGAAAGGTGATGCAGATCTTAATTTGCTTGGTCACTTTTATTGCGATGTTTTTAATCAAGAAAAGTTTTTACTTAATGGAGTAGAAATCAGAGTTCGACTTATACGTTCAAAAGATGCATTTTGCCGTATAGACTACGAATCCCAAAATGTAAAAGTACGTATTTTGAAAGCATCAGAGCTAAAATTAATCCTGAAATTCTTTTGGCTCATTCCAAAGCGCTTTCCGAAGGTACCGCTAAATATCCATTAACGCGAGTAGAAGTTAAATCATTTACAGTACACACAGGTATAACAGGGGAAACTTTAGATAGGATTATACTTGGTCAAATACCTAAGCGAGTGATAATTGGACTACTTTCTAATAAAGCTTTTAATCGTAACAGAACAGAAAATCATTCAATTTCCAATATTTCAATCTAAGTTATTTAGCCTTGAACGTTGATGGTCATCAAATACCAGGCAAAGCACTTCAACCAAATTTTCCTAATACTTACGTCGAGGCGTTGCACCCATTATTTAGCGGCACAAGTATTTATTTTATGAACGAAGGAAACTGCATTTCAAAAGGTTCATACACTAACAGGTACTGTTTGTACGCTAGTGGTCATTTGCATTGTAACTAAATAAAAACTGGGGCTATTAGATTAGAATTAAGTTTTAACGAAAGCTTACAAGAATCAGTAAATTGTGTCGTTTATGCCGAATACGATAACATACTCGAAATAGATTCATCACAAGTTATCGTAGATTTCAGCGGTTAAATATTTCTATAATTAATTAAACCATTAATACGTAATTTTGTGAGTCAGAAGACATTTGTAGTGAAAGTTGCGAACTGTGAAAGCAATAAAGGACAAAAAGAATTAGAAGAGATACATGTGTATAAATTGAAAGAGAACGCTGTATATTGCAGTTAGAAGGCACTCAAATTTTGAACTCTTCACAACTATCCACATAAAATATGGACTATGTAGCAGACGTTCAGGGCTTCCGTGACAGTTTTGATAAGTTCATCTTCAAAGAAGTAGCTATTGTAGCCTTAACTAAACAATACTTCACACACTGGGTAGCGTTAGCACCTCAATCTTAGGTCTACCTATAAAAATTCAAATACGCAATAATTGGCTTATAACCGAATGGTTTAAAGGTGACATACCACATAGACAGCTACACGCAAATTTACGAAAAGTAGCGCGAAATGCAAGACATATTTTTGTCCAAGGATCAGAAGAGACCAGAATAGTACAAAGTATGACAACGTGTCATATCGAAAATTTAGAAGAATTTAACTGCCTGTGTGTACTGTGTTCATAACTTACCTAAAAATGCCATATTTTGCTGTTTTCATGGCTCTCTTCAAAAGAAAATATACGTTTGAGCATTAACTAATGCCTTTAAAATAAAACAGTGAATAAATAAAAATATCAACCTTATGTCAGCTTTAGATACCTAGAACGGAACTTCTCAACAACAAGCATTTAATCAAACTACCGCTAATTGCGCTAAAGTTGACTTCTACACAGATCCTGTCGATTTGACTGTAAAAGATCCATCAGCTAAGCCTACAAAGCCTAGTAGAAAAATTTTACCTGTATGTACCCAACTACCGTATCCGAAAAAGCATATATACGAGGACTTAGAAGAAACAGGTTATTGCACTACGGAAACAATGAGTTCTGTCTCTGAACTCATCCCAAGGGTTCGTAATGAATACTCTTCAAATTCGCGATGCTCTACGAGTATTAAGAATACCTTCGTCAGGTATATTTCCCGCGGATAGGATTGCGAGGGTATTGACGGGACCGACGGGTTGTGTACTATCGATATACATGCACAACCAGAATCCCATTGGGTTGCAATTTTCATAGACAGACGAGGGCATGGTGTGTTTTTTGATAGTTATGACTCACCACCTATAATACCTCAACACATGAGATGTCTGCAACATCTACGAAATACAAAATCTTATAAATGAAATACAAAACAACTACAAAGTTTAAATTCGAAAGTGTGTATTCAATTTTGTTTAACCCTTTCAGGGCGGTGGTACGTATACGTACCATCTATTTGTATGTCGTTTTATGGATATTTCTGAGCTGTTTATGAAAGGTTTTATACATGCAATGAATTTTGGACACCTGAATGCATAAGTAATAAGATTTTTCCGACAATTCAGATAATTATATTTATTTAAAATTTATTATTAACAATTAAATCTAAAAAAAGCGTTTTTTTTTAGATTAGAATCGTTTGCTCTTAAAAGACGGTTCCTAGAAATCTGTAAATTTGTACGTATATAACTTAAATCTAGTTCTATAACATACATTTTTCCAAAATTTTTTATATGCTGGTTTTTGTTTTAAAATTTGCCTCATTTTAGGCTAACACGATCATGTTTCGTAACAAAAAACACTAATTCAGTTTAATTGTTTCAATATAGGTAAATACGAGCAAGGTATTACTCAGAATACTATTCAAATGCACAATTTCAGTTAAAAATATCATTAATTGCAAAAGCTATAACAATTTTAAATTTTTATTTTTTTGCCATTTTGCGCTTGCACGGTTATATGCGCTCGCATCTAGAAAACTAATAATCTGATCGAAACTTTTTCTAAAATAAGCAAAAATACTTGAAGATTTTCAGATATTTTATAATAAAGTAGAAGTTTTTAGTTTTTATACTTCAAAAAGTGATAGGTTTAGTATGAATTGAGCTATCTGGCTAGATATTTATACACTTTTCCATGTTTTATCTTTTGACAAATATTCTTTTTTTTTTTTTACTTACCAACAAATAAAGAAATTCTATTTTGGGCATTATTAAAAAATTAGTAGATTGCGATCAATGAAAAGTGGTGCATTATAATTGTTTTTATAGAGGTCATAATTATATAGCATAGAAATCCGTAGTAGCTGGCACATACGACACCGAATAGTGGGTAGAAACATTTTTGACAGTTTTTTTTCATCTTATTTTAGTATTTCCATATAAAAAAATAAATTGATTATCAATTTCGTAAAATGAGCGAAGAAAATGAAAGTTTTGATGATGCAGAAATCTCTAGTGATGGTGAGTCTTAATGATGATATTGAAAATAGCGAAGAGGAGATTATCACAGAAAACAATTCTGCTCACGTACAATCTGATTCAAGTAATAATACAATGGGATTTAATTGAGTTTCGGGTAACAATTACGATGATGACGATAACACTCCACTTAATATTTGGCTTAGAGGAATGGATGTAATTTGGGAAAAGAAAAGTAGACTTTGTTTCAATCCACTATTTACTGAACTGACCGGTCTAAAAAATTTACCAGAACATATTAGAAATCCAGAACATATATTTTTATGTCTCCTTTTAGAAAAAAATTTACAACTAATTATAAAACAAAGTGATCTTTATTGCCAGCAGAAGGGAATCGAGCTTGACAGTATTACTACCGATGAAATAAAGAAGTTTTTTGGAATTAATTTGCTGATAGTTATAAAAAGATTACCATCTTATCGTGATTATTGGTCTTCAAATGTGCAGCTGAATGATTCTTATATTAGTTCTGTGATACCTGTGAAACGGTTTTCTTGTCTCTTATCCAACTTAAATTTGAATGATAATTCTAAAGAACCGAAAAAAATGAACCTGGATACGACAAATTGTATAAAGTTGCGCCCTTTTTAAACAATCTTTCTACTACGTCTAAACAGTTTTATAATCCAACTATTAATCAATCAACAGATGAAAGTATGATAAAATTCAAAGGTAAAAGTTCAATGAAATAATATATGCCAATGAAACCAATTCAAAGAGGCTACAAAGTTTGGACTAGAGCTGATGCGAATGGATATATCGATGAATTTCAGATCTACGTAGGAAAGGTAGAAAATAAAACAGAAAAACTTTTAGGTGAAAGAGTGATAAAAGATTTTGCTTACTGATGGAATTTTAGCACGCGGTACAGTCAGAACTAATAGAAAAGAATTATCCAAATTTCAAGAAGCTGAAAAAAGTATGTCACCAAGGGATAATGAATTCCGACCATCATACAAAGGAGTGCGATGACTGAAATGACTTGATAAGAAGCCAATTAATTTTTTATCAAATCAGCATGATCCATCTGACGTTCCTCATGTCAATAGAAGGCAAAAAGATGGTTCTTTGAAATTAGTGACCTGCGCGCAAATGGTCAAAGATTACAAGACTTGTATGGGATTTGTTGACAAAGCTGATATGCTAAAATCATTCTACCAAAGCAGTAGGAAAAGTAAAAAGTGGTGGCATCGTATATTCTGGCATATTGTCGATGTAACTTTAGTAAATTCTTTTATAATGTACACTCTTATGTTTCCAGAAAAAAAAATATTATTGAAAGATTTCCGATTATCTGTAGCTGATTTTCAGATTGGGGTTTTAAATCGATCGCGAAAAGAAAGACCACCTACAAAGTCTCCACTGAATAAAGCCAAACCATTAGCAACTGAGGCAGTTAGAACATCACAAGTACCCTATTTTCCTGGTATTTTTGATAAGAATCAAAGAAGAAGGTGCTCTCACTGTAGCACAAAGTTATTACAAAAGAGAACATAGGTTTATTGTAAAACATGCAATGTTTCCTTGTGCATACACGAAGGATCGAATTGATTTGAAAAGTACCATGAAGCAAAATAAGTAAAATCTATTCAATTATAATGAAATAAAATTACTAAATAAAAAAATAAAAAAAATAAAATAAATAAAAAAAATAAATAAAAAGAAAGCAAAAAAAATAAAAAAATAAAAAAAAATAAAAAAATGGAACTACTTTCTCTCCACGTCCATGTCGTTAGTTCTGGGTCACTCTGAGATGAAGGAAAACGCGGATTCTGACAACATAATTGTAATTGAATGAAATAAGAAATATTTGATGGAATTGAATGACATAAGAAATATTTGATGGAATTGAATGAAATAAGAAATATTTGATGGAATTGAATGAAATAAGAAATATTTGATGGAATTGAATGAAATAAGAAATATTTGATGGAACGGTAAAAAATAATAGCCATATTGGATTCGCCATTTTGAGTTTCATAATTCTGACCTCAGAATCAGCGACCTCGAAAACCCGTATATAACATTTTTCCTCTAATTTAACAAGCAAAATAGGGAATTCGTAAATACAACCGCCATATTGGATCCGCCACTTTGAATTACATAATCTTGACCTCAGAATCGTAATCAGCAGCCTCGAAAATCCCCATATATAATATTTTTCTGTAGGTTAATAAATAAGATGGGAAAATAGAAAAAATGACTTCCATATTGCATCCGCCAGTTTGAATTTCATAATTCTGAAATCAGAATCGTAATCAGCGACCCTAAACAGCTATAAGACACCTATAGTTTCCAAAATTTGTTGAAAAAAAATGTGCCCCTGAAAGGGTTAATTTTTTTAGATTCTATGAAACAAGTTTACTCACTCAAGAAATTTTGTAAATTATTTACTTTTAATTATATTACAAATGGTAAAATTGTAGAACGTTTCTATAAACGTATTCGTAGAATACGTAATGGGCGTAGATATAAAACGAAAATATGTATTCAATCTTGTAAAGCAAAATCATGCTATTCTTAATAAAAATGTATTTTTACATAATTTATGTATTTTTCTAAAATTTTTAAAATATGAATAAATATTTAATATATAATATGATATATTATTCAAATTTTATTTTTGTTAGGGCTTAGTACACGTTCACTAACATACAAACTCAAACATTCCACACACATACACACAAAATTCAAACTTAAAATAGAACCGCGAGAGCCAATCACTCGCCTCCTTTTGAGTCACACGATAGTCGTGCCGTGTGCAAAAGAAGGCGCTCGACGCGTACAAAGAAACGCGGCCCAGTAGTCCGGCGGATCGAAAAGCATGACCCACGCAACTATAGGCTCCCGCCACCTCGCGCACCTCGCTTAGTTTTTTTGAATAAAAAACTATTAATTGGCATCAAGCCTTTATTATCTTTTTCTTTTATCTACCGATCCTAAACATTTTTCGTCCTTCGAGCCAGATCGTAGAGCAGCCCAAGTGACTTTAAAACTGTAAAGTGCGCGAGTGAGAGAGTGCTACATCTACTTGGACACGTGACAACATTAGACGCAATCTTTACCACACCCGCGGTGCGCAACAGTTTTCGTGCATGCCGGCAAGAAAAAACTCACGAGGGTACTCGACGAAGTCCTCCGCTTGCGCGCTTGAAAAAAGGTAGCGAAAAACTATCGGGGGAGCGTGGCTGGATGCGTAGTGACGAGCTGGAAGCTCGCGCGTGTTTCTCAACACGGCGTCCATACTGCTCCAAAGTTTTAGAACGAACGCGTTCGCTCACCACAGTGAGCGAAGCCACAGATCCGCTGGCATCTAGGGTTTGACGTGCATCGGAGCGGCTTGCTCCACGTCGTCCCCGTGGACTGTGCAGGTCCACCCAGCGCCGATTCGAACACGGCCAAGGACTGCCGCCACCCCCCCCGCCCCCCCCCCCCCCCCACCGGAAGATGCGGGACTCCAGATCTCACGCTATCGTCGCTAACTCCTAGGAGGCGAGCAGCTCGTGCCTCGATCGTCGCCCGCTGCCCAAATCAGCCTGAAAATACGACGCGGACTTCCCGGCACCCGCACGCATCTCACTCAACCAATCGACTTGACGTCGAGACGAGCCAAGCCAGCTCGTGACTAGACAAGCCGCTCTGGAGTCGACACCTTCGAAGGCCAGACCACGCTGAAATTTCGCTCGCACACATGCCAGTCGTGCAAGCCGGCAGTTTTCGCGGCGCGCGGTCACCATCTAGTGTGCAATGCCTCACGAGCGCTCTCTCGCTCTCTTTTTAGCTCGCGTACGATACTCGCGAGCCATAAGTATTCGACGCGAGCCATATGTGCGTGCTCGCCATCGTGCTCCAGCGTGCGGTGGACATTTTACCTTCGCGCGCAGCAGAAGCCATGGCAGCCACGACGCCGAAACGCAATTCACCGCACATCCTCGTCACGACCGCGTGCTGCGCTTACGTCACCGATGACGTCGCCGAGCAAGCGGCAATCGCTGCACCGAGTCAAGATGCCTCGCGCGAAACACGATCGACAAGTACGCAAGCAGGCGCCACGGAACACGTTTTTTGTTTCTCTCTCTCACTCTTTCGAGCAAGTTTATTGCCCGCAGCCGTCGTCAAACAACTCACCTAGCGACGACGGTAGCTGCAGGAGACGCTACCAGCAGTAGCGGCCATGAAGCGACGCCTGTATTACCGGCCGACTGACGCCACATATAAATACACCGGCCAGCCGCAGCAGCACGTAGCGCACTCGTCGCAGCCACTCATCACATCTAGCAACTTGTTTTTGATGTATTGGAAAGAGAGATTGTCTGATGCAGTCTGCAGCCATTCATCAAGTAAAAAATCAACTCAGCTGGAATCCAGGTGAAAACAGTTATTTGCTTCTGCTTGCTTGTGTTTAAATTGTTCAGCGACATCTAAACAGAAATCTTTAGCGTCAACTCACTAAAGTCTTCTTGCTACACTGCCTTTTAGATATTTTTTACTTGACTTTGCTGCTTCTCAATCAAGTTCCACTTACTTGATTGATCTTGTTTGAATTGGTTGAAGTAGTTTTTTTGCGAACACTTGTCTGCTGGACTCGCATCCCTCTTTCATACTACCTAGTGCTATATGATTGTTTCCAATTGTATTTCTTTTTGCTTTAGCCTCTACTAGCTTGACTCGCACTTCACTCGCACTTGATAATTGCTATTAAAAATAAGCTTCGCTTCTCATCTGTGTACTTCATTTGATAGCAACCAAGTTTTAGAAATCTACGCTCCTACACTCATCCCAGTTTATGGTCTTCCACGCTTGATTTCTCGACTTTCGGCACTGCCTCCAGGACTACATTCTTCTTGTTCATCTAGCAACCTTTTGCTTAACGCATGACAACAATTAGACAGTCCAGCAGATTTTCACTCTTGATTTTCAGCTTATGTTTACTTGCTTTTCGTCTTTTTTTCTCCTATTTTATACTTCATTCGACTTAAGCTTAGATTATTGTATTGCTTTTATTGCTCGTAACTTATGCTTGTTATTCAGTGCAGTTTTTTTTAATAATATCATAATTCTTGAGTAAAAATTTACTGCCAAAAAAATTACCTTTTAGGTGAAACGTGCTGAGTCGCCACTTCCCATGTAAAGTGGTACTTGGAACACCACTCCTTCAACTATTGGACCATATCTGGATGCTTCAAAGTTTGGAAGCGCTAATAGTCTGAATCACAAACTAGTCTCAGAGCAGGTTCAGATGGTCGCGCTTAAACATAAGCCACAACCGAACCTGATGTGAAGTAGAAAAGTCATCATTTTTTGTGATATCTCTAAGTGTCTCTTTTCTTCTTAAAAAAATCATAGTAGTTTTTTCTGGGTTTCTATGTCACACTTATGACAAACCTCTTATTTTAGTTTTCTTGTTTTTTTTTTGAGGTCAGGTGATACGTAACCTGCATGCTTGGCTCTGCTCTCAGCAACCAACACTTTTTGTAACATTAAGTGATACGTAACCTGAATGCTTGGCTCTGCTCTCAGCAATCAACATAAAAATTCTTTCTCTTCGTTGAACGCATCTTTATTTTGCATTCTGTTTGCATATAGTCCCACACGATGGCTTCAGTAGAGAAAAAGTTGGCTCTTGCTCATCGAATTAAAAATTCCTTTGCCAATTTTAAGAAAATGGGAGCAGCAAACATGACTGCAGATGCTTGCAGTAGCCGCATACAACTGCTTAAAGAACTCTGGTAACTCTGGCCAATCTACACCCAGTGTATAAAATGCACTACCTCAGAACAGCGCTCTGTGGCGAAGCAACTGATCGGCTTGATGAGATTCCACCTTCAGGTGATCAGTTTGAAGAAGCGTGAAGCACGCTTAAAGATTTTTATAACAATACTCGTCTGCTAGTTTCTCGTCTCTTAGCCAAACTAATAGCTTTGAAACCTATGTCAGCTGCTACAGCACAGGAGGTTAACTGCATTCGTTCTCACACGAAAAATAAACTACAAGCTCTGAAAGGACTTGGCAGTCCTGTTGATAATTGGGACCACTTTACTGTCTTCTTAAAAAAAAGGGGGGAAAAGGTTTGCGTGTTGCGGCCCACCCCCCCCCCCCCCCCCCCCAATCACCAGCCTATGATACATTAGATAAGATTCTTGAAACCGAAAGACTAACCGTTGCGCAGCTCGCGAGCGCAAAAGAAGCCACTTCTCTTGAACCCTCAAAAACAAAAATAAAAGTAACGGTTCCAAAGAGAAAAATAACATTGGTTCTAAAGAAAAGAATAAGAATATCAAGGCTGTTCTCATGGCACAAGAGAACAAAAAGACTAAAGATTCTTCTTCTCAAAAGCTATCTTGCCCCTTGTGTCAAAATGATCACATTTACCAATGTAAAGCCTTTCAAGCTAAATCGCCCTCAGATAGAAAGAAATTCGCTACAGATAAACGACTCTGTTTCAATTGTTTATCGAATTATTTCATACAGAATTGTAAGTGCACCAGAAGATGTCAGCAGTGTCGTGCTAAACATCACACCCTGTTACATTTCGACAATGCTGCTAAAGCAGCTCTCATTGCTTCGCAAGGTTCTTTGCAGATTCAAATAGAATCTAACACTCCTAGCGTTACTGTCGGAAATGTCGCTGTTCATCAATTCGCTAATCTCTTAGGATCAAATCAGACAGGTCAGCCTAAAATCGAGGATAAGGTTTTATTAGCCACTGCAAGGATTTATACACATCTCAGAATAACCGGAAAATGCTAGTCGCGCAGTTGTGGATCAAGGAGCACAGTCTTCGTTTATTACAGAATCTCTTTGTCAGCATCCTAAGTTACCTATAAGACCTGTCCGTATTTCAGTATCTGGAGTGATAGACGGAAAAAACTATCTTTGTAAAAGTGAAGTTACCTTCACTATAAAGCCTCACTTCTTATCTACCTTTACCTGTGGCGTTACTGCTTTAGTAGTCCCTCGCATTACAACAAATGATCCGTTTACAGGCAAACCCGCTGAATGGACTCATCTGCAAAATCTCATCTTAGCCAATCCCCGCTATGCAATCAAGGAAAAGGTAGACGTGCTTTTCAGCGCACGCATACACGCCATCATCATCGAGGAAGGACTTCGCAAGGGCGTGAACGTCGATGCGTCAATCACCATGAAAACGGCGCTGGGTTGGGTGCTCTCTAAGTCAACTTCTACCAACGGCAACAGGAGAGCTCGCCTCTCAGCGAATATGCAGGTCAACGACGCTGAGTTAAACGACACCTTGCGATGCTTTAGGTAAATCGATAATGCACCGGTGTCTGCACCCTTTCTAACCGAGGAGGAGAGGGTCTGCGAAGACTTCTACAAATCAACCGTAAGCCGAGAGAAGACGGTCGATACGTGGTCAGAATACCTTTTAAAGATTCTTTTCCATCAACATGAGAAGGATCTTACTCTTTAGCTGTAAGAATGCTGCATAATCTCTAGAAGAGGTTCCAAACTAAGCCGGAGTTTCGCGAGGCTTACGTTAACTCTATGCAAGACTATCTGACCCTCGGTCACATGCGTCGCGCTCCCATTTCCAATTTAGATGTCGATGGATGTTTCTTCTTCCGTACCACGGTGTCTTCAAGAAAAGCAGTACGACAGCGAAGATGCGTACTGTGTTTAACGCTTCGGCTAGAACCAAGGTTGGCCACTCGCTGAACGTTTTCCTCTTAGTCGGTCCTAATTTGCTGTTTAACACCATAGATCTTTTCACTAGGTGAAGACAGTACCATTTCGTTTTCTGCCGATATAGAAAAGATGTTTAGGCAGATCCGAGTACACAAAGATGACTAGCAAGTGCATGCCATCATTTGGAGGGAGGAGGAGTCTACGGAGATTTCATATTTTCTCACGACGGTGACTTTTGGTTCGCTTGCTCTCCTTTTTTAGCTAGTCGCGCGCTCAAGCAGTTGGCCGCGAATGAGGCGATTTCGTTCCCTCTAGGCAGTCAAATCATCGAAAAAGAGGTTTACGTGGACGATATCCTCTCTGGCGACTTTTTTCTTCAAACGGCGCAGCTGAAACAGGAGCAGGTAATTAATCTGCTCCACAGCGGCGGTTTTAACCTTCGTAAATGGGTCACCAATCACGCAAGTTTACCCGATTAGCTTCCTCGAGATATATTAGCTACAGAAGCTAATCTAGAAGTTGTTATAGGTTACTCCGTTTTAGGTATAGCCTGGGATCATGGCGATGATTCCTTCTACTTTAATTTGGCGCTAGAATCTCTAGATAGTCGAGTCACCAAGAGAACGGTTTTATCCTAAATAGCTAAGCTGTTCGACCTGATCGGCTGGATCGCACCTATAATCATCACTCAAAAGATTTGTATGCAATCTTCATGGGCTTTTACCAGAGAATGGGACCAAGAATTACCTAATGAGTACGCAGAACATTGGGAAAGGTGTTATTCCTCACTCACAGCAGTCTTGCGAATTCGCATTCCACCATGGATTGGCATTTCTTCTCGAAATCAACTACTAGAAATACACGGATTTGCTGACGCATCCAAGTTAGCATACGCAGGAGTCGTATACTTAAGAGTTTTAAATAAGAATCCTCAAATTGTCTTGCTCGGAGCCAAAATCAAAGTCGCGCCTGTCAAAACTCGCTCGATTCCACGCCTAGAATTGTGCACAGTGCAATTAGCTATCAAGCTCATGCGTCATTTTAGAGATATCCTTAAGTTAACTGCTGCCAAGATACACTTGTGGTCTGATTCCAAAGACGTGTTGTTCTGGATTCGAGGTATTCCTGCTAGGTAGCCCACTTTCGTCGCTAATAGGTGCACTGGTATCGCCACCGTTCTTCCAGAGGCTCCTTGGCACCACATAAACTCGGCGGATAATCCAGCCCACTTAGCTTCATGCGGGTGTCCAGCGAAGGATTTAGTAAAAAAAACCTTATGGTGGAACGGACCCAAACGTCTTCGAGAAAATTCTGCTGAATGGTCGTGTGCGAGCAAAGTCCACATTCTTCTGCGCAAAGCTCGACTTCACAAGCTCCTTACATCCACAAAGCAGGCTGCCACTTTAGAAATATGGTCGTTAATTGAAGACTACTCTACGCTTAGTAAACTTGTACGGATAACAGTATATGTTCTAAGATTCATTAGAAAACCGCTACATAAAACATCGCTTCTGAATAAAGTCTCTCCGATCTTGAGAGATTTCCCAATACATTCAGACTTATGTATAGTTGGTCAGGAAGTGCGACAGGCTAAACTACTCTGGAGTTTTCTGACTCAAAGCTCTTATTTTCAAAATAAACTTAAGACGTTACGCTAAGGTCTAGAATTGCCCAAGAATCATTACCTTCTACCTTCACTGCCTACCTGGGGATCACTCTGACATCTGGACATCATCTACAGGGAGTGTTTCAGATTTTCAATAACTTTCTTTTTAATACCTGGTGTAATGTTACTGGCTTATTGGATTATTGGGTAATTAGGTTATTGGGTTATTAGGTCATTGGGTTATTGTGTTTTAAGGTTAATGACTGTTTTAGTTTTTAAAAGAAAAATTCTATCCTATTACTATTACTACTCTATTATATTAAAGCAGAGAATTCAGACTTTTTTTCCATAAGATATGCCAATCTTTTTTGTATTTTTGCAGATTTCCAGGACTGGACCAATTTTTTCTT
>JAPYZA010010424.1:0-18771 GCA_030522685.1 Eupelmus azureus | reverse complement strand
AGCTCGCGCATGCATTTCTCTCTTCTTTCTTCTGCAGAGCGCGAGCTCTAGCCCTGCAGCCTGTATATGTGTATCCGCTCTCTGTGTCGCGCATGCCTGGCTCGCTCTCTCCCTCGTGTCTCTCTATCTTGTCGTGCTTTTCTCCTGCGTTTT
Organism: Eupelmus azureus; assembly: GCA_030522685.1. Taxonomy (NCBI): domain Eukaryota; kingdom Metazoa; phylum Arthropoda; class Insecta; order Hymenoptera; family Eupelmidae; genus Eupelmus; species Eupelmus azureus. The sequence continues at coordinate 18,618 of JAPYZA010010424.1, read as the reverse complement.
TCGGGACCAGCTGAGCTTGCTGGCGAAAGCTTTGAGGAGCGTCTTGAGCGCTTGGCTCGTGCGTGAGCCTGATTTTTGGAGAGCGCTAGTTTCTGGTTTTTTTCTGATCGGAGGGGTCATTTTTTATTGTCGTTCGGTATTGTTTTGTTTACTTTGTGAGGTAGTTTAAATTTGAAAAAAAATGAGAAAAATGCTTCAAAAAAACCGATCCGTTGAAAATGAAATTTTTAAAATTCGCGTGATAGAAAGGTTTGCTTTGATGGACGGCACGACGTTAGATACGCGTTCATTTCAGATTTTCATAAAGATAAAGCTGCAGTACGACCTATAAAATGGCGTTCTTGATGATTTACGAAGAACTTCATTTTCTTTTTACGACGCCTAATGATTATAGGATACTGCAATTTATTATTTCTAAGCTTGATTGAAAATTCGTATGCAAACAAGTTTACTGTTGATTAAATTCTGTTTAAAAATTTTTGATATTTTTAATTATAAACGAATTTTTCAGGTGCTTGATTGTTAAATGCACGCGGTGAAATCCTTGGCACCGCGAATTAAAAATTCTATGAAGATAATGCTTTGTGATATAAAAGCAATTTTTCGCAGCATTTCTTTCATTCTGTATTTTCATCTTTTCCAGCGCATCTCTTGCTTCCTCTCGAGTTTTCAAACTTTACTACGTCTTAGTTTTCTGCACTCTTTCAATTTTTCTTAAATTATTTTTTTCAAAAAGAATCATACTTCGTTTTTCCATTTCTTCGCTTTAAGATTCCAACACCATATGTCGATCTACTTTTATTTTTTTAATATAAGATATAAACTTTAAACCATTATTAACCCTATTAAAATAAAAGCAAAATAATATTTTTAAGAATTTGCTCATTTAAGAAAATTTTTCTTAATTTGCGGGTTTCGCTTCAAAACACAATCTGCTTTACGGCTAAAAGAATTTTCACCGCCAAATATGTCCCGTGCAATTTTTCTTTCACGCCATGCATAAACTAGAATATGATATAGCTTCATCTTCTTGAACACGCTTCCGTACATTCTCACTCATCCACCTGTTTTCATTCTCAAACATTCCATCATCATTCACGACAACTTAACCCATCCATTTTAAAAATAAAGCAACATTTAACTTAAACAATCCAGCGCAGCACACAATCCACCCAGCGCCAGCATTCGCCCTTAACAAATCGTCAACCGGCGCATTCCAGCCTCCTAAAAACGTCGCGAGCAATTAAGCAATTCCGCCTACCAGGCAGTCTTCCCATTTTATTTATGCAAGCAACGCATAAACGCTAGTATCGCGCTCTAAAAGTTATACGCCCCCACCGAAGTGCCAGTGTAAAACGGGAACATTACTCTTCGTCCTCCTCTCTTTCTCTCCTCTATTTCTCCCCGCTATCCGTCTCTGACATTTTTATCCTCTCCCAGTCCGATTACTTTGTCGCGCTGGCTGTTTTCGCGAGCCCGCACAGATAGGGACACTCGGCTCTACTTTGTACAGGATCGACCGATGTCTCGCCGATTGTTTTACGCTCGACAGTATAGGTACAACGTTTATACGCTAGGCCATGTTAAAGAGCCGGTAAATCACTTTTTAATGTACTTCGGGGGATATATAGGCGTGCGCGCGCGTATATTGGCTGGGCCCCGCTCGGGTGTACTTATTAGCTCGCAGTTTATAAATGTGTAATTACGGGCGTGCTGATTTAGTTTGCGCGCTGTGCTTTTAGGCGTTTTTTCCAGGGTTAATGAATAGTTAGCGGCGAATGAATTGATGGTTGTGGGAATATTTGGTTGAATTGGGACTGGGTTGAATGTAACAATTGTAATGCGGTTAATCGATGTGTCTGACACGTTAAAGTGCACTATTTAGGTATTTGAAAATTAATCTTTGTGTTTTATTAGTTGTAGTTTCTGATGACCTGTTGTATCGCGATCATTTTTCTAAGTTTACCTATATGTATTTTTGCAGATTATCTAAGAATAATGGTAATAAGTTTTTGTGTTCTCTAATTTGAGCTACCTGTCTTAGGTTGTATTTTATTACTGATATTCTTACGTAAACTATTAAAGGAAAGTATATTGTTTCCTAATAGGACACTTGTAAAAGCAGTTGTAAACTCTTTCAGATACAAATATGCTTTGAAGTACAATAAAGACGACATTTTATAGCTAATTACTTTTCCTCATTTTATATTACATTTTACGAATTGTTTTGAAACAATAGAATAGATCTTTTGTTCTTCGGTTCATTAATTTTTGTCAATTCTATAATGGAAATTTCTCATAAAAATAAAGGTGTGTATAGATAGACTACTTTTTCTCTTCTTTACTGTACTCTACTACTGGAAATTTGATTCTGTATTTTTTAAGAATCGTTTAACGACGTAAATAATATTAGTAATATTTAATTACTATACTATAACGATGAGTAACGTAAGATTTTTAATTATGAGCTATAATTTCAATTTTTTATGTTAAATGACGTTTCAGTATAATAACAGTAGCGTGCAAAAACATGCAATTTTGATAAAACGTCTTGATATTCTATTTAAACATGATGCTTTATTTCCACGATAAGTTTTTAAAATTTGTAAATTATGAAAATTACGAAATTATTTGTCGTTGCAAATATTGTGATTTCGATAATTTTTCAATTTGGAACATTTATCTAATTTTTTAAATTTATTTTAGTAAATTTTTTGCGAACAATAATATACATAAATAAAATGTATTAGAAAGAACATATTCTATTCGTCGTTCCATAATAAAAAATGTTTTCTATTATAAGAATTTTTCAAAGAAAAACATCCAAAGTATATAAAAACGTTTATTTACCAACATAAGCATGTGGTCGTAGAATATTTTATAAACGAGCCTGTAAAGTATGTGAACAAAACATATAATTTATATTATTTAACTAGAATAATCACATGTATAAATACATATTTTCATAGAGGTAAATAAAAGCTCTTATTACAATATTAGTTAAATTTTAGTAGCTTTACGAAGTCAAAGATCAAAAATGCACCTGGTATTTTTGTGTAAAAATTTATGGTATTTAGAATCCTGTGTAAATTTGTAAAATTAAGCCATTTGAAAATTCCGCTAAAACGCTGACATACACACACAATGTACGAGCATTCCGTGGGGATTCCAACAAGAATACATCAATTTACTAGTCACCGTAAAATTAAAGCCTTTATATATAGGTGAACTAACGAGCGTGTGCGCCTCTCGCAAAAATTCGATCACGTCCGCACTAGCGCAAATATTTGTCGTTTAGAACAAACGCACCGACGTCCAGGTGAAATCAATGAACGATGAATAACCCTCCCAAAAAATGGCATAAAAAAACAACCATTTTTCAAAAAAATGTCTGTGGACCGCCTATTTGTAACGTAACTAACTTTATACCTGTGCGACGAATGATCGCAGCTCCAAAATTTTTATTGGGCAGTGAAAAGAGTTGCTGAAATCTCTGGGCCGAAACTATAAAATAGATGGAACTATACGCGCTGGATATTGTTACGCGTCCGGGTCATGGATTTTTATTAAACTTTTTCAGTTGTTTTCATTCTGTATACTGATGGTATTTTATTAAACTGAAGTATTTCATGAAATTTTTCCTTTTTGTTTGTAAATAAAATAATTTGAAAGTCGAGCTTGCCGCGGCAACGTAAAATTAAAATAAAATTAAAACAAATGACACAGACGTCGTGTCTTTCAAATGAAAACTGGCTGAAAGTTAGGTCCACGTTAAAATTATGCATAATTAAAAGCAGTAAGGAATGTGCCTCTTAATTCAAATGAAACAACATTTCGACATTTTTCCCGCTGTTTTTTTCTTACTTTTTAACGTTGTTCAACTTTGAAGTAAAATTAAGCTTTTTCACGCCGACAAGTCGCCAAATTAAAGCTTGTATGATTTCTTTTACTACTTCCTTTTCAGTACATCTCCGGCGCGCTCGCTACCAAATTCATTCGAGTTCTCGTGAAAATTAAATTTTTCAAAATATTCTAAAAATATAACTAGGAATCCCAGTTTATTCAAAAGTCATGACCCGAAGCTTCGACCTCGCCCGGCAAGAAAAGCGCACCGCCAAACTAAAAGAAAAAAACAATTTCATCTCCGTGTTTAAATTTACGCTCCCAGCAGCGCCAAATATTCCAGCGAGCACACAAATGCCCACGTCAATCGGGCCGAGCTCCAGACTGGTAATTTTACGGACTTCCTTTACACATTGTAGCCGCTCTCGTGTCTCTCTCTCTCTTTTACACGGACATAACCAATAAAGCATAATGGACCCTACAGGCGTATACACAAAGCGTCGCGCGCTTGGCGCGCGATAAAAATGTAATAGCCCGCCGCGCGTATAAAAGGAGCTTCTCCCCGGCATCACGTGTATAGCACGCATATACAGCGCGGAAAGTAATTATCGCCGTGTGTGCCCACGCGCCAGCGAGGGAAAGGACAGCCGTGTGTGGAGAGGTGCATAAAGGAGAAAGAGAGATGCAGCCTCACGCTGCTCTCGCGCTTGGTTATATGTCAGTGTATACACGGAGCGTTACGTAAAACGGCTGGTGTGGCTGGTATTAAGAAAGGTGGGCGCGCATGCCGAGGAGATGATGGAACGTACGAGGACGCCGGAGAAAGAGAAAGGGCCCGTGTACCGAGCTGCGTCTCACTTTTTATCTCTCAGCGGGCCCGAAAGAAACAGGCGAGAGATGGGACTTTAGGCTGCGGGAGAGGTGAAAGTAAAATTTTACCGGAGCCGGTGATATTTAAATATTGATTTTTTTTTAAAAAAAGAGAGTTTTTACCGTTATCGTTTTCTGATGAAGGAAGCTTTTCGCTCGGAGAGCTGATGGTGGGAGGGGAAAGCTTCGGCGAGGGGGTGCGAGATTCCAGTTCTGGGAATGACGGTTTTGATTCTTGTTTGCGGAAGTGCCGGGCTGAGAGGAATATTTTATGATTTCGGAATATTTTCGTTATTACTGGTGCAAAATTTCTGTAGTTCGGTAAATATAGATTGTATAAATTAAATTTTATTTAAAATGCATTTATTTTTTTTCTTGCTTTAAAATATTTTACTTTCGAGATATTTCTTACGTATAACTGACAATGTTTTTATAAAGAAAATGTATCTAAAAAGTTTTTTTCTTCTATTTTGCGCCATAAATAGAATAAACTTTCTACGGTATTTCAATACAGTTTTGATATGAATTTCAACTTGTTGTTACAAAAGTATTTTCAACTTTGCTACAAGCTAAAAAACATTTTATTTGAATAAAAAGTAATTTGAGAAACAAACATTTTTAACATACATTTTTTTAAATAAATTTGATAATCTAACACAGACAGTAACTTTAAAACCAAAAAATAAAAAAAAATATTACAAAGCACTCTGTGGCATAATTACAATATCCATTTTTTAAAACGACGGTTCTGACCGACGGACCTCTGGATTAACGTACCCATGAAAAATGAACTAGCAAACGCCAGCAGTAAAAAAAATCACCCATGAAAAGAGGGTCCGAATAAGAAATGGCTCCGGCAAATCGCTTATTTGATTTGAGGAACAAAGGACGCACGGCAAAAAGTAGAAAGTTTTATTTCCGAAAAAAAAATCACATAATCCTCGAACGTTATTTAAAACGTAAAAAAACGTTTGATGCGAAAGTATATTCACTCCCATCAATGTAAGTGGATTTTAGATAACAGCGCGCGGTTGAGTGTATAAAATCGTGGCTGCTATCTATACCTACGAGCCTTACCATCGATTCACTTTACTGCATGCCATTAAAAATAGTCCTCTACGACGCACTATAAAAAAACGTATTCTATACGGGAACATGTGTAACAAAATTCAATGTCCTACTGGAATGTGGAAAAGAATAAACACTTTGTATTCACGATACTGCCGTGCGTTTTAAATAAAAGATAAGTTTCCTCTCTCTCTTTGCAAATACACTTGTTATTTAAAAAAAATTTACCTTTTTGTTTTCTAAAATAAATAAAGTTTTTCTTCTAAATCAACTTAAAAACACGCAATTTCTTTAAAAACAAAAAAGCCTTGGCGTTACATAACAACACTTTATTGCAAACGATGGTTTTCCCAACAAAATACCCAGTATCAATAGTCCCGCGTGTATTCCAGAAATAAATTACACACCTGCGCCTCGTGCTCGAGCGCGCGCGCAGACACCCCGCCCGCCCTCCTTTGCCCCTTTTTTCCCCTACCCCCTCCCCCCCCCCCCCCCCCCCCCTCCCGCTTTCCTTTCTCTCGCTCCGCGGGGTTACGTAACGCCGGAGCACGAACCCTTTAAACAATGTACAAAGCCAGCTCTCTCGCGCCTGTACAAAAAGGCAACTAATTACCAAAGAGAGGAGAACGAGAGGCTGTAAAAAAAGAGAGAAAAAGAAGAGAGAGAGAGAGAGAACGGAGAGAGAATAAAAGAAGGGAAGAGACTGCAGCAGCAGCAACAGCAGTGTATATATATATATCTGGCATTCCATGTGACGACGAGACTCAGCAGTTTGCGAGCGCTCCAGAACAGTCGCTGCTGCTGGCTATGCACAAGTGCAGAGAGTAAGAGAGAGGGAAGCTGCCGCCGGGGGATGAAACGTTGTCGAGATGTGGGTGGGCGGGAGAGAAGAGCCTTCATCCCCCAGCGCTCGCGCGCGCGCGCCTGCTATTATCGACGTTCCTGAAACTCGATGTACGGAAGATTAGCGCCGGCTCACGATTAGCGCCCAGGCTTTCGACTCTCTGCCTCTCTCGCTCTCACTTGCACTGTCTGTATACGTCTATGTGCGCACGAGAATGTATATACGTGGTCGGAGGATGCAGCTAGCCTTTAATCCGTTTACGCTCCTCTCTAGCCCCTGAAAACTCCATTTTGAGATTTGCCCGCGTGCAGCGGGCTTCCCCCGGCGTTTTGGGACGTGTGACTGGAGCCCAGGCACGTATGAGCGTGCGGCAGGATAAGAGAGCGAGTTCACTATTTAGACGGGCCGTTCTTAGTCGCTTAAGAGGATTTTCAGAGGCGAATTTCCATCTGTAATCTTGGGGGTAATTGTTGAAACGTTTTCGGCGCCCGCCTTTTCCTCTCTTTGCGCGTCGATTGTTTTTATTGTGCAGGCGTTATTCTGTTGTCGGAACTGTAGTGTTGCTTTAAATTAATTTGAATTTCATTATAGGTTTTTATTCGACCCGGCAAACGCAAATTGAAGAGTAAATTGATGAAAAATCAATTAGTCGAGTGCAGTACTTAAACGCGTTTAAAGTGATAAATCACTGAACTTAAACGTGCGCTCGCAAAAATTTAAATCTTTCAAACTCTATCATACATTTTAGTGCATTAACTTTAGTAAGCAAGCTAAAGCGTATACCATGTTGACGTGCGGTTTAGCTCGTTTCCCAGCTGCTAGGGGCGCAGGCCGAAATTAAATTTTTCCGAAAGCTAAACCAATCAGTCCATTAAAAGCCGGTTTTTTCATTTCTCTAAAAAATACAAACTTGATTTTAATGTTGTATTAGTGTAGCTGCGTTGCACGTTTAAATTGAGGTCTTACTTTTAAGACGAAAAATATGTGTCATAGCCTCGACGTCAAATATCTTTAATGATATTAATTATCTTCCTTATTAAATGGCATTCCCATAGGTTTTACTTCTGTAGATAGTTAATAATAAAGGCGAATAAAAGGAAATCAAAATTTAACAATACTAGTATCGTTAATGAAATAATGAAAAATTTATCATTGAAAAGGAAAAGATATATTATACAACGTAGTCATTAATAATTTGATCAAGAAGTTCGTACCAATTTATCTCACGTTTCGTAGAAGTTATAAAAATCGTTCTGCGCTACCGTTTAATTAAACGCAACCCTCGAGCCAAATGGCAAAAACCACTTCATGAGTTTGACTAGTTCCTGGAAGTTTATATTTCAAACCAATGAATTAGTTTTAATTACGGTCCTTAAAAATCCACAATTATCAAATACTACTAGATGCACAATTATGATGTCTTATTAATTTTTTATAATTCAGGTGAATTTAATACAAAATTAATTAAAATAAAATTAATTAATTCACAGATCAAATGTGAAATAATCACAGAACTAACGTTAAAGAAAGCATTATTCATTGTAGCTCTTCTCTACTTACACACTATACATTTAATTAATAATCTCATCCAATAATCAATAATTTCGCCTAATTTCACAAATTCTAATAATACATCTTCCCCAAAACATAACCAACCACAAAAACATCCCAAACCTCCGACCCACCATCAACCCACACCTCCCCCCCCATAAAACCCCCAAAGCACCCGCCTTAAATCGAGCCGCCAAGCCAGCCACGCGGCCGAGCTAGCTCTGAATTAAATAAGATCCAAGTGCGCTCATTCGTTCCCCCCAAACGCCTCCACCTCGCCGACCTGATGCAGCCCGCAAGCGCGCAGTTAGCCGGCAGCCGCGCGCTCACTCGCTCGACAGACACTGTATATTGGTCCCAGATCAATCTAAACTTGCTTTACGACTGCGCTCGAGCGCGCGCTCGCCCTCCCCTCGGCATTCCAGTTTGGCAACTCGCGCGAATATCTCGCCCGCAAAGCTCCAACTTGGTTATCCTCGCCCCCTCCTCTGCTCTTGCTGCGCTTCTCGAGGGCTGTTTGTTTTACGAGTGATCGTTATTAATATTCGATCCCTGCCGCGTATCACCTCGCGCTTAGCTGTATACACGGCTGCTCGATCATTTTATGTCTTTGCGGTTGCTTCGCGCCCGACGCGTGTGCGAGTGTTACGGTCACGGGATTACGGGTTTTGTATACGTTGGGCGTGTATTGTTTTGCAAAAGTGGAGGAGATTTTTGATGAATGCGTGGCTTTGCGGTCTATTGTTTTCGAGATGGATATGCGTATTTGCTGAGTTTATTATTGGATAACGCGATGTCTCTTTTAGATGGGAATGCAAATTTTCAGTGGAGGATTACTTTGTTATTATTATGATGGCTGTTATTGTTGTATTTCATCAAATCGTTTACGTTATATGTCGCGTGGCGTGGCATTCCATAAACATCGCAGCTGGAAAAATAATCAATTTAACCTTTCATTTCGATTTTTGTGACTTGTACCGTATTCAATTACGTAAGGCTTTTTGCAACTCTCAAATCTCGTATTGCTTTCGAAGCAATAAAATACACGTAGCGCACAAGTACCAATCGTAAATTTCGTTCAATTTTTATGTCTTTTTAAATACTATTTTTTTTAATATCTTGTTAACTGGTGAAATTGCTTATTTAATTTTTATAGAAAATTAAAATTGTATTTCTTACATGCGAGAATGAAGTTATATAATATAAGAAAGTAAAAATAGAAAATATTTGTACCCTCAAAACTCAAAAGTTCGAAATCTGGAAGTAAAAAGTTTAAAACCTACATTTTAATCTTTATAAAAGTTTAAATGTAGGTTTTAATCCTTAAAGTAACTTTCAGGAGTAAATGTAGGTTCTAAATCAATATAGTACCATTATTGCATCAATTATTTGCCTCAGCAGTATATTGTAGATATTACAGCAACATAACTTTAACAATATTATATAGAAGAATATAACACAAATCTATAATAATATTTTTAAAATACTGATAAGATATTGGAATGAATTATTATTGTAGCAAAATGGCGCTAATGTTTTAGCAATATTTCACAGGTGTTATACAAAATACCGCATTAATATTGTATCAATATCTTGTTAATATTGTAGCAATATTACAGCAACATTGTAACAATATTGTGTTACTATTCAATATTGTAAGAATAATGTGTTAATATTCCTTTCAATATTGTATGAATAATGTGTTAATATTTCTTTCAATATTGTAAGAATATTGTGTTAATATTCCTTTCAATATTGTAAGAATAATGTGTTAATATTTCTTTCAGTATTGTAAGAATATTGTGTTAATATTCTTTCAATATTATAGGAATATTGTGTTAATATTCTTTCAATATTGTAAGAATATTGTGTTAATATTCTTTCAATATTGTAGGAATATTATGTTAATATTTCTTTCAATATTGTAAGAATAATGTGTTAATATTCTTTCAATATTGTAAGAATATTGTGTTAATATTTCTTTCAATATTGTAAGAATAATGTGTTAATATTCCTTTCAATATTGTAAAAATGTTGTGTTAATATTCTTTCAATATTGTAGGAATATTGTGAATATTGTGTTAATATTCTTTCAATATTGTAAGAATATTGTGTTAATGTACGATAGTATAATAATTTTTTTATTTTTATGTAAAATTTCATCTGTATGATATCATTATTTTGATTTTACCTTCGATAATCATAGATTTCAATTCAAGATCTCACTCATGCCCATGTAAACTACTATAGTCCTCGAATACAAAACATTACTTTAACGATAAGATAAACACCTCCTTATAATTCTGTTTTTAACATAACAATCACATCTTAATTAATTCATCCTTGACATCCTTTGTCGTGATAAATTGTACACGAGATTGTACGCAGCAATTCTTCCTTTTTTGAATTTCCGCATTCTTACTTCTCTATACGTACATCTCTGTCGCATACCTTTGCCCTCGGTTTTCAGATCTTACTGAAGATTCTTGGAATCATAGTAAGCTATATAGGAATTCTCTTCCTCTCGACAATCTTCTTCTTTTCGCTTATTTCATCTGTCTTATCCTTGTAATACGAACATTTTTAAATATATCTTTAGTTTAATACCCATATATTAAACTACTAACGTTAAAATTACTCTAATAATATTCCTCTCTACTTCAGCATGAAACGTTAAGCTCTTAATTCCGCATTGACAGTTCAAACCAAAGTCAATTCTCTGAATAGCTCCAATTACCGTTTTTCCAAAACTCTCGATCCCTCAAATACATCAAATCGCTCGTTGCAACATCTTCGAGCAGTCTCAAAAAAGAGCAATAGCCATCAAAAGCCGTCATTCTCGTTATTACGAATGCAACAGAGCCTCGTATACGTATATCGCGCTCTAATTGCAATAAGCGTATCCTCGCTGCGAACCTGCAGCACGCGCGCACTTTGCGAAATCCGCTGAGCCCTCTAGCATTTTCCCCTCTCTCTCTCTCTCCTTGCATTATCTCCCTCGTCTACGCGCGCGCGCGTGCGCTCACTGAAAAGCAGCGGAGCAGGTGCCTCTTTATATATACACGCGTGAGCTCGGGGCGCTCCTTCGTTTAAATCATGGAGCTCGCGCGCGTGCAAACAATGAGCCCCGCTGCTTTCGCGCCCGGCGTTATTGATCATTATTATGTGTGCGTGCGCGGCGCCGTTATGTATGGGATTGGCTGAAAGTGGACTGATCCGCCTTCGCGAGTTATTTGAAAGAATGCAGATGCATGGGCGATTTATCGCGCGACGAGTGGGCTTTAGGAGCGCGCTGCTGGGTGCGAGAGGAGCGAGGCGACGAGAGCTTGATGCGATGCAACTATGGAGGAGAGAATGAGTCGGGAACTTGCTTTTTTGGGCTTTTGCATTGAAATATTTTGACGAGTTTTGATTACGTTAGGTGGCAATTATTTTTATGCGGCATTTTTTGTCTGTTTCTTTTTAGTTATGTTTTTATCCATTTGCAGGACTTATGTTGAGACGTGTGCTGTGCATTTGCCAAGCTGCAAAAAGTTTGTAAAGACGAGTGTTTCAGAAGGCCCGAAATAGCTTCTGCAAATAAAGGATTTTTGAAAAATTTATTTTTAAAATCTAAAGAGTCCTTACGTAACTCGGGATACCGCGACTTTACAAATACGTCTTTTCATGTAACATCAAAAAGAAACGTCACTATTAAAGACACTATTTTTAAGAACTCAAGTAAACGTATTTATTAAAAGTCTCAGAAATTGTTATAAAAAAAAATATGACGTCAACGGACAAACATGGCATACATTTCATGTAACACGAAAGTCGTGCGCTTTCTCCGGCTTTTTTCTCCTGCGGCATAATTATTCCTTTCCTCTCGACATTTTTCCTGCATTTTTCGGCCAATGAGACGCAACAGCGGTCGCGCTTTAGCCGTGTATTTAATTTCCCTTTTTTCTCTCCTGCAGCGACACGCAGCACCATTTTTGCCCGCCTCCACTCGATGTCATTATTATAAGTGATAAAAAGCGCCGGGTGGGTTTAACGCGAACATTCACGCGTTGTTCTCTTTTTTCGTCCATCCCGAAAGAGAGAGACAGTGAGAGAGAAAACGGATCATAGTTCGCTGGAAATTTTTGTGATACTCAATTCATGAAAATTGCTTCATAAAAAGTGAATGTTATAGTATTCCCTTTTTTATGGATTCCATTTCAATATTTAATTGTCATCAATCATTTTGCCGGCTTCCTAGCTTCAATCTAAATTTTCAATTTTAATTAAATTAATTCCAAATTTATTAACGTCTATTGTAACATAAAAGAATACAGTATTTTTATAATGCACCACTACCGCTATCTCAAAGATTTATAAGTCATAGATCCAGCTCACCGCATCACCGGCAGATTAATAATACATTGTAAGAAAGCCGTCAGATAAAGCGGCCCCTTTTTCTCCAATCCCGCAGCCAACTAAAGCAATATCCAATCAATTACATCCGCGGAGCATACATTAGACACGATTCGATTTCCAATTCAATTTCATTCCTCCGCAGACACACTCACACGCATCGCGCGGATAAAGCAAAAAGGTCGCGGGACTTCATCTCGATAGTCGGCATTGTTTCTTCCTCGATTCACCCGGGGCGCGTGTGCTCGGCTTTGTTTTATTTTCCATTCTTCGCTCCTTTTTTTCTCTCTCTCTCTCTCTCTCTTCGCAGCCTTCGCGCAATTGTATTGGCCTCGTTGCGCTCGCGAGTCACGGCTTCGCGCACGCATCATTTGAAATGCAAAACGCGAAATAATCAAATATAACGCCCGTGCGCGCGCCTATTTACTTAGCCGCGCGCGCGGGCACCCGCGGCATGTACAAATATTTTTACGAACTTTTTTAATTGCCCTCGAAACTTTGTAAATCGACGTTCCGCGTTTATTTGACGAATGCCGATGATTTGCGTGCGCGCGCGCGTTCTGTTATTTTCTTTTTCGTATATCTAGAGGAGCAAGTTTTAACTAGCCTCGGGCACGAGGAAAATATATAAGCACCTGCTGGCAAGCATTGGGCAAAGAAGAGCGGCAAAGTTCGCTAACTTCCGACTTGGCTGCGGTTGCGCGCGCGCGCGCGGCTATGTACGTTTGTAAACTCGGGACCAAAAACCATCCTCGATTTTGCATAATAATAAGCTTGCAAATCTGTTGAGAATGTTTACAAGAAAATAATGGTACTGCTAATGCTATCCCAATTACGAAGTGATAGTAATTTAAATAAGTGAACTAAAGTAGAAAAAAGTATTCCGCTGTGCATTTGTATTATGCCTTTAGCTATTGTGTAAAGCTTAAGTCAACATTAGTGCTTTTAGAATAGTACATCTGTACAACTACGGTGAATACATTGAAACGCAAGCTTTTGTTCCAGAGATCTGCATTTTAGATTAACAAATAAATATGAAAGAGAGCGAATTTGAATTAGAGGTTATTACGAAGCGACACTTCTAAAGAAAGGGCAAGAACAAAAGGATAAAAGCTGAATAAGAAAGTGAATATATCCGAGCAATAAAGTGAGAAAGGCCTGTAACGTCTAAGGGTCTCACATATAGAGAGACTCTTTCAAATAACAGTCAACCTGAAGTAGGAAACTCTTAGCTATTCCGAGCGCTTATATACGAGCTACTGATTCTCGAGTCCCCATCTTTTTCTCCACCCACGCTGATTACTCTTTTTTGTTATTTCTGTTCAGTGTCTATACACCATTTTTTTTTATTAAAACGTTACACGCAAATTTGCACGTAATATATTATTCAGATAAAAAAATTACGCTTTTTTGAGCATCAGCTCGGCGTATTTTACCGGCGATCACCGGTTCAGTGAATCCGCGCGTTTTAACAAGGTACCCTTTGCCAGATTGATATCGATTGGAATTTTTTAAACGTGAGTTATCGCGCTCGCGCTACGAAATTGCGACTGTGACGCTGTAGTATTTTTTTTTCGACTTGAAACCTATTTTTTAGACACCTTGATAGTCGATACGTATTGCGATTCAATAATTCACTTCCATTTCAGCGCCAGTCGTTAGTCAAAACAGTTGAAACGTGTCGGTGCTATGGGAAATAAATAGTTGAACGTTTTTCTCTGCGTTAATACGAGAACGAACAAGAATTACTTTTTGCTAGAATAAATAACTAAGTCAACTGTGTTATATTTGAAATGAAAATATTAATAGTATTAAATTATTGACATTTTAATACATACAATACTATGGAAATCATTTGATTTGATGAAGCACTCTTACAAATAACGTAATTTTCTTATAAAGAAAGAAAATAGGGGTATTCAGAGAATAATACGAACTATCCTATTTCAAAATGTGATTTCAGACACCGTAACAGCAGTAAAAATCCTTTTATTCCAAAGTAAATTAAGACTTTTTATTCTCCAGGAAAGTATAAAAAAACCGGATCGACAACCTTAACATGTGAAAGCAGCATTTAAGTACCTAAACAAACACGCCCATCAACGTGAACGTAGGTGTACTTTTTATGCTACTTAGTCACTTGACAAAAACGTTTCAAACCATATTTTTCTCACCCTTTTAAACAAGTAAAGGGGTCAACATCTTTTTCAAAAAATTTTTCACGCTACAAACAACCACACTAATGCTTTAGATTTCTTATTCAGGACATAAAATTTTTTTTTACTTGCACAAAAAATATCCAGAGTAGTAAGAACGTTTTATTATTTTTTTTTTAAGAAGCTCTACGCTCTGCGATTTTTTGCCTTTACAACGAATATTCGTAACGTACAAATTTTAAATACTAAATAAAACTATTCCATTTCTATTCCTTACTGCTAAAACTCCTATATATTTTTTAATTTTCTTTAACTTTATTATAATACTCTTTCATTAAAATAATAACTCTCGCAAATGACCAAAGTTACAACTATCCCAGACTTTGAAAGTCCTCCTCCCTCCAAATTAAACCAGCCACGCAAACAAATATACTTTCAGTTTCAAACTCCCCGACCACCGGCTCATATCACTTCAAACATCCCGACAGACACACTTCAATTAAACCAAAAAGAAAGGGAGCGAACCAACGAAAATCTCTCCCCGCAGTTGACAAAAGTTCACGTGCAAGCGCACGACCGGCCTCGTATACACCCTCAAGTCAAAAGGAGCGCGCGCGCATGGTCGCAAAAACCGAAAAAGCAGCAGCGCAGAGAATAGCCGCGCAAAAGCAATCGACTCTCTCTCTCTCTCTCACTCTCTCTCTCTGCCTTTCGAGCGCAGTCAAGTTCAAGTGTGGAAACTCGCGCGCTCTCGGCTTCTGCTCCAGAAGCGCCGGTAAATATGTTTTCCTGAATTTCCCCCGGCGCCCTCGCCCCCCTCCGAATATAATGGATTGTGCAGCGCTCCGCGAAGGAGCCGCTTTTGTGTTGAATTCCATTCTCCGTAACGCCAGCGGACACACTGCGCGAGAGAGCTGAAACTCTCGACGTCGCTTTTCGCGTGGCCCCTCCCACGCTAAACTATATAGCGAGCGTCACCGCTGCTGCCGCTATTTTGCCTTCCAACACTTTAACGGCACGCCTCTGCACCTGTCTTGCTCCTACGTGCGCGGAGAAATTTTCGCGCTTCCCTTTTACCCGATACTTTTAGGGCCGGTGTTCTGTTGTTGCGCTATTTGTTCCGTCAGTCGAGCGCGCCGGAAAAGTTGGAAAGTGAAAGAGATAGCTCGTGCGTCGAAGAGGTGTTTTACAGTTTGCGCTTTTTACGATGTCAGTTTGATACTGTTCTGTTTCAAAAATTTTAGCTGCGCGAAGTGCTGGGAAAAATAAAAGGGGTGTGGTGACGTGCATAAAGAAGTCCGCGCGGCAGAATCGGCGCGACAGGTTAATGAAACAGTTCGCCGCGCGCTTGTTTGTTTAATGAAAATTGCATGTTATTACTGCCTTTATTATCACAATAAACAAAATGCTGCGAATGCATTATTATCGTTTCATAGTATTGATTTATTGCGCCAATTGAAGCCCGAGCGTATGATTGATAAAAAATGACCTCTTTTAGCGCCCGATGCAAACAAGTTTTATCTATTATGCACGTACGGGCAAGTAGAAACAGACGGTGTAATTCAATTGTCTGTTACTACTAATTAATGTATGTATATGTGCAGATGCAGCATGTAATTTTATTTGAAGTACGTTTACCGCATTTCGCAATTCTAAAATAACACTCTGAATTCTCAAAATGTAAATAGATGAATCCTAGACAATTTTCGTTTCTGCAAAGCACGGAAAATTTTCTGCAGCACGCAGCAAACACCTCTATACAAATCATTCGAAAAGAAACGACTAAATCTTCTAAACGACAAACGTCAAAATCCAAAACGTCGAAATCCATCAATCCAGTATCGCACCTACCACTCCCAGTCAAAAACGTCCATAACCAGCGGCGAAAAAGACAACAAAAAATATATAGAATAACTCTCTCGCAACAGCGGCAAAGAAAAGCAAAGTGTGTCAGCGAAAAAGAGGCTTGCGCTCGCGCTAAAAGCCCGCACTCCCGCGTGTATATACGCAACTCGCTGTCATCCTCGATAAAATAGAATTTTAAGCGGCGGGCGCAGGCAAAGCCCCTCCCGCGCACCTGAGCGCACGGCGATATCCAGCCTTGGACGCGAGCCAGCGCCGCTCGCCGTTTGTAATTAAGCCTGATTTGTTACGTTTGCATTGCGTCGGGTGTGGGTGGGGAGGGGAGGAGGGCATAGGCCGGAGAAATTTCCTTGGCGCGTGTGCTCGCGCTCGATACTGTAATTGCGCTTAAAAATATTGTGCGCGCGGGTTTGGGAGAATAAATGGCAGTGGGCGCAAAAGAGGTAATGGGAATTTAATATTTCGAGCGCGCGAAATGTAATTACGATCGGCCGTTTTGTATCGGAAAAGCAGGGAATTAATGTGAGAATAATGCGTATTAATGCAGAGGAGTTTTTAGGTTTTGGACTTTTTGGGGGTAGGCCATTACGAAGATTTAGTAGTTTATGGTGTTGTTTAGGCTTGGACATTATCCATACAATATTTTAGATTTTGCTGGGATAAAAGTCATTTTAGACTGTAAGGTGATGTGAGGCCTTTGCTAGTACTAAAATTTCCAAGTAGCTACTTTTCTCTTTGAATCTGCAGTTCAAAGACAATATCTCTTTGTTATAACGTAGGTTTTCACCATAAAACCGAAGGACTTAAAAGACATTTTCTGAGAATTGTAGATTATGTAAAAAAAATTGTGTCTTTGAAACCGTTTCTATAAAGGAAGTCGAATTTATCAATGTTATCCTTAGCTCGTTAAAATATTAAATATATTGAAACATTCTATTTTTGCCAAGAACAAAACAGAAATTATTTATAATTGAATGAACAAAATTCTCATTTTATGCTTAAAAAGTTTCAAGTAGTTAGAGCTAATTTGCGTAAATACGTATAAACAATTAAACGATTTACTCGCGTGCAAAAGGACAGCGATAAGATTTGGTTTTTTAATCAATAGGTTCAATCGTCATTGCTGGCGCGTCGATTAATGACGTTAGATTACTCGTAATTACCCCTTTGACGCCGTCTGACGTAATGTTTAATTTTTCATGTACGGAAAATTGTTTCTCTGATTCCACGATATATCTTCAACAATGACCGGTCAATCATTCTTCCTTAATTACCTTATCAGAATTGCTAGACAATTTTCTTTTGATAATTACACCAATTGAGTTGATTGTTTTGAAATTAAATGTTTTAATAACATGTTTTGAAAACAAGCTATTCGAGAGATAATTTCTAATTTCCGATTAAACTGAAATTATGTGGCCAAATTGTTATCGAGATTAGATGAAACAAAATTTCACGTGACAATCTTAATGGACATATTTTGTATATCCGCAATGATTGAAAATTTACATAGCATACAATATTGATTGCATAGAAAATTTGAACTGAATATTTAAAAGCGTCAAATGCGTTATTTTGATGAAGGGTACATTTTGGCACGTAAAGTGTATTTAAGTAAGTAATTAATAATTTGATTAATGCTTTCATTCCTGAATTATTTTCGATAAAAATGAAAGTCCTTTTAATTATTTTGAGATTTTTTAGAAAACATTCCTGAATTATTTTCGATAAAAATGAAAGTCCTTTTAATTATTTTGAGATTTTTTAGAAAAATACTAAGTGAGGTGGTAACAATACCTTTTATTTAAATAAAATATATGGACACGTACTTAAGAATATAAACATATATATACATTACCACACAGTTTATTGTAAGATGCATAAAGAATTAAATAAAGTAATAAGTGCGGTCCATATAGCGTTGACAGCAACGAATCGGTTAAAATAAACTTAATTGTACACGCATAGCACAATTTTATATTTAAAATTTGAGTGTTTTTTTATTCTTAATATGTATTTAATTATATT
>JAPYZA010010423.1:9459-20480 GCA_030522685.1 Eupelmus azureus | reverse complement strand
ATTTAAAATCCACTATCAAAATTCCTCTAACACACCTTCAATTACAAAAATCCCAGCTCCACAAACCATCTCCTAATTAACCACCAATCCCAGCACACCTGGCCAGCATAACTACACACACCCAACATACCTTAACCAACGATAATTTTACCGTTCGTTCCTCCACGATCATCCAGCCGCAAACCTTGCGTCATTACGCTCCGGCGCGCGCGCGTGTACGTAGTACTACGGCCGGCTGTAAAGGAATAATAAATAGAGAGAGAGAGGAGCGAGCGAGCTCGCGGGGCTCTGGGCCAGCAGGGAAGACCTTTAGGTTGTACATCGGGGGGCTATGATTTATTTTGAACGAGGGGAAAAATGTTTACGGGAGGCTGGATACGTTATAGGCTTGATTGCGAGCGGCTGGGCTTTTTTTAGGGTACTGCTTGGGAGCGCGCGGGCTTGCCGAGCTGATTAGGGATAAGTAATTGGGGAAGTTTAATGTTTGAGCTTTTTTTGGTGTTGGCTGTTCAGGTGGCTGGATGTATTGCTTGGGCGGAGAGGGAATGTTTAGTCTTGTCTGGAGTTTAATTAATTGATAATTGAGGGTCGATATTATTTGAAGTAATGAAATGAAAAATTTGCTTGACGCTTCGTGGAGTATAAAAGTTTGTCGTACTACGTTGTAAATTATTGCAGGAGAAATTTCCATATCATAAAAGTCAAAAACAAAAGTCAAAAATCACATTGAACAAAGTGAAATATCGCCACCCAACGAGCATAATTTATCGCGCGCGCGTCAGCATCATTAAAAACCCAATTCCCTTGCAAAAAATTACCCACAAAAACTCTATGTCCCCATCACCATAAAACCCTCAAAGTTCACCGATCCAACCGTCAATCCAAACCACATCACCAAAAAAAAAGCCTCCCATCACACCAAACAATACTCCCATCCATTGTATTCCCCGAAACTATCCAGCAGCTCACGGCGAAAGATAAGACAGACAACTCGATGATCTCCGTGAATTTATTTTGATGCATAATCGGCATCAGGGCCAGCCTCGCGCTTAGCTCTCCGCGAACAAACAAACGGAGGCTCGCTTTTCGCGCTACTACTTCTACGCGCTCGGCCGGCTCGCCTATAAGCGCCACGGACTTCATTTGCCGAGCGCCGCCGCCTAACGGAGATTTATTAAGTGGGATTAGACGAGCGTGCTGTAAAATTAGTCGGCGAATCTCGCGAGAGGAAGGGAGAGAGATGCTCGGGTTTATAATGAGCGGGGCTCGTTCGGCCGTGAATTAAGAGCCGGGATGCGTGTAGGTTTGTGGCTGGGTAATTGAGCGATGAGTGCGGGTTGGAGTGGGTGGGAGGACGGAAGCTGGATATTTCAAGGACTCGTGGTTTTAGAGGTATGAGGATGGGTGTTTGGTTGAGATGTTTTGGTGAGGGTGTTGGGGAATTTGTTAAATTAATGGTTGATGGGTTTTACCTGAGTTTTTGGGTGGATGGGTGGTTTTCATTGAAGGAAATATTAATTAAGTTTGAATGAAAACTGAGTAAGAGAATGATAAGACGTAATATCGAGTAAATTTTAATTGCATTATAACCATTCAATAGTGGCCTGGAATTGAGAACATCGTTATGTGCTCTGCCTTAATAAAAATAATAAGTGGTTCGGATGACCGATGAGAATTATTTTATTCATTCGATTTGAAAAATACGAATTTTTAATGCCCGATTGTTAAATACCAGACACGAATTCTGAAATCCAAGCAGACACGGCCCAGCGGGGGGGCGGAAATGTTAAAAATGCCAAAGCCGCGTTCAAGAAATACCAGAGCTCGATCGATCCATATATCCCTGACAGCATCGGCGCATACTTGTCTCTTGTATCGCTCGAACTTTACGGCAAACTTAAAGCCCAACAAATTATCCGAGTTGCCACTATACATTACCGCTTATTATTAAAAATCACGTTCCTCTAATCTATACAAGTCAATTCACCAAATTTCTAATACAACTATTCCGAATTGAAGCAATCGAAGAAAATCTAGCTAATGCGACGATAATACATTCCATCAGTCACAAGCACATATACACACACCGAAACCATCCAACCATCCACTGGCAGAAATTAAAAAAAAATCTCATTCCAATTGAGAAGCCCATCAGCGTCACAAGTTGGTCAGTCCTCCTCGCATTTCCCCCTCGGCTCCTCCGATCCTTATCATCCCCGCGAGAGCCAGTCCTGGCACAATGACGTCCCCTTGCGCGCAGGAAAAAAAAGGAAGCCCAAAGGCGCACTGCTCGTGCCTCTCGACCTGTGTTTGCTCAGGGAATATTTGCTCTCTCTCTCTCTTCGTATGCGCTCGCGCCTATATGGTAAAATGCAAATTGCACGCGAGGAAGGGTCATAAATTTCTAATGATGATGTACGGCCGGCCGATCGGGAGAAAGAGAGAGAGAGAAAGAGTTGGCCTTTAATCGAACGAACGCGGAGAGAGAAAGAGAGGAAAACGGTACAGCGAGTTCCGCGCGCGCTCGCGATGGAGCATAAAAATAGACGCGCGCGATGCCCGAGTGCGCTTCGAGCGGCTCTGCGAGGGTTCAGGGTTTCCTTTTGTTTTGGCCGTTGATGGCTGAGGAAACGGGGATTTTGCCGGTAGGGTCCATTGGGCTTCCGTTCTGGTTTTGGGGTCTAGAGGTGATTTTTGAGAAGTGCAGAGAAGGTTTTGAGCGGACGTGAGGGGGGAAATGGTTTTAATTATTGTTTTGGTGGTGTTTTATAGGATGATAGGTGAATTTTCACGTCCTTGACTTTGTAAGAGTTGTATAGTTATTTGTCATTGTACTGTTTGATTAGAGCAATGTTCGTGATTCAACGTTTAGAGAAGTTTATGTATTTCTATATTTGGATGCTGGATTAACGAAAATTATTCAGAGAATTACGTATAGGAGTATA
This sequence comes from Eupelmus azureus, assembly GCA_030522685.1. Lineage (NCBI taxonomy): Eukaryota > Metazoa > Arthropoda > Insecta > Hymenoptera > Eupelmidae > Eupelmus > Eupelmus azureus. The sequence continues at coordinate 17,535 of JAPYZA010010423.1, read as the reverse complement.
TGAATTTAGCCTCAATGTATTTTTAAAGAGATTGTGAGTAAGTGTATTGCCTTGGTATTTCGTTTCCGTGAAAAAACTCTATATTTATGCAAGGATTACAGTCATTTTGTAAAATTAGAATTTCTTTCATTTGAATAGTTTGGATGCTTATTAATATTTTAGAAATAAGTAATTGCAACATGTTTGAATCAAATTTATGATATTACATCCTCTTTTAACTACATTTGAATATAGTTTGAAATTATTCTTATTTTATAGCATTTTTATTTGCTTATTAAATTAAAGGAAAATGACAAATGTGGCAGTAAAAATAATCCGAAAAATTACAACAAAAAAATATTGTCCTCATTTCTGCAACTCTGAATATTCACACATTTTAACAAATCTCTCCAACTAATACAAAGTATCAACTGTGACAGCATAAATAATTACATTTTGAAAATTTGACAGTGCGGAATATATACATCATCAGACACAAATTCAAAACTACACGTATACGCTCTCGCAAATTTTGTATCTATTCCAAATTTCACGTAAAATAAAAACTCTCTTCGAAATTCATATTAATACCCAGCTCCTCCCCAGTACAAAGCTTCTCGCTACCCCTAATAAAACACCGTCATCCTAAATCAGCTAACAAAACAAACTTTCTCCAAATATATGTACTCTAACGCATTCCCTTCTATCGCCCCAGCATCGATAAATCAAATCACTCATCCAAAAAGTCATACTCTAACCCGGGGTAACAACAACCATCTACATTCTTTCAAAATGACGAAAAAACAACAAATGATAAATATCAATAATTTAAAGCTCGCATCTACCGTTCTCGTCCGGTATTTTTAATCGGCTCTTTATAACGCGGCTGGCCGAGCGCCAGGCAGCTGCGTTTTTCAAGGGGGGAAGGCAGAAAAATTATGCAGAGCGTCATGAGGCTGGGTAGGCGATCGAGGGTTAATGCAGTTTTATTAAGAAGGGATGAGAGGGGTGATCTATGTTCTGGACGAGACGTGGCTGAAGATCATTATCCTAGAAGGTCGTTCGATTTTTGCGCGATGAGATGTGCAAGCATGTCACGCGGTTTGGTTCGAAGAATTCGGTGAGATGTTACATTGGTATTTCCATGCTGGATGCTTCGTGATGGTTTTATAAATGTGGTGGATTCTCAGAGATTGTTTCAAGGATGTTTTAATTTTTTTATTAAGTTGGAGAGTCATTTTAATGGATTCTGTTCGCGAGGGTTTATTTATTAAGCGGATTATATTGCTCTTCGTAACTATGACTTTCCGGAATTTCAATTCTCACAATCTATTACAACGGAATTAGACGATTGATCAGAAAACAACTTTAAATTGCCCAAACGACTTCGGCCTACTACTCGCTACATTCGATTCACGAACAATTCGGTTATTTTTATACCTCGTGAACTCGCGGAACAGCCTAATCAATATCGTCGATTAACTTCGTTTCCCGTGGAATTTCAATTGCCGTCTCTTCTATTTCTCCTTTTTTTTTATTTCACGCGCGCCTAATCATCCTTTGTGGATTAGCCTGGCCGGAAGCGGCGCTAACTTTCTCTCTTTTGTTGGATCCCGGGGCCCCGTGGAATCGCATTACTCATTCTAATTTGCGCGAGCGGCGATTTCTCCTTGATTATCGGGCAATAAAATTATTTGAATAATGCTCCCAGCTGTTTGCGTAAGCGAGTTATTTCGAAAATTCATGCGCGCGATGCACTTCCGCGTATTAATTCACGGCAGATGCGGTAGCTTTGCTGTAATATCGTTTAAGCTCAGTGTAAACTATCCCCGCTGATGATTTGTAATTCTAATATATTTATTTGCTTTGATTAAAAGCAAGAGGATATAATGAATTTTCTAATTAGAAGCGCTCGATTTATGCCGCTCAGATAAACTTTAAGTCATAATCCGCAAAGACGTGCTAATAATTTTCTCGATCCTCTAAGATTTACATATTCGCAGCTTGCAGACGAACCTCCACGGCAACGAAAAAGTATCGGAACCAGAAAAAAAGCAAAGTAACTAATACACCCTCAATTTCCCCACACCGGCTTTTTCGAGAGTCCCCGATCCGCTTCTAAACCAGCCGACACCCCATAAATCCTCGACTCGCGGCGCATCCTCGCCTCTCTCTCTCCCTCGGCGAAATAATTAAACAAATTAAGAGAATAAATCAAGCGCGCCAGGTGTTAAAATAATCATTTACAAGCCTGCTCCTGCGCTTGCAAAACAAACCGGCAGCAGAGGCAGAAAAAAAAGCACTCACCAGAGCGACCGCGCATGCAAAACGCTTAATTAAACGCGAATTACGAGCTCAATTAACGCACGGCACCAGCAGCACGAATTGAATCGGCCGCGGGCTAGAGTTAATCGAATGCGGCGGATATCGCCCGCAGATAAATCGGCTCGAACCAGTCTCCCCCTCGCTCGACTTCGCAGAGAGAGCAAGAAAGAGACAGGAGGAAGCTTAGAGTCCGGAGATGTATCGATGAGTGGGCGGGAACGCGCGGCTTATGACACTTGTTTCGCGGTGCGCGCGCGTCAGTTGAGGTGTCCGAGAAATTTCTCGGATGGGCGTGCGTGTATGGTTATTTTTAGGGCGAAAGTCCAAGCGCTCGCGCGCGAGTTACATATCGGCGGTGCGGAGCGCGTTCCTCTCTCGGGCTTTATTCTAGGCGCGAATGTTTCCGCTGTGAAACATCGGCTTGATAAAAATAGGCCTTTTTTCGATTTGTCACAGGCGGGCGCGCGCGCGCGGCTTGAGGAGCGAGAGAGCGGCTTGGAGAAAATCGCCGGAGAGATTCTTAAAATAGGAGCCATTTTAGGGTCGTGTTGACACTGGGCAGCCTGTCAAAAAGATTCTATTTAGAAAATTTATGGACTTTTCAAGCGACGGGGGCGCGCGCGCGTTTCGTTTTAGCGCGGGCTTGGTGGAGCTGGGAGATTAGGGACCATTAAAAATTTTCCCGAGCTTAATACACGGGTGTCGGATTTAATGAGGCTCGGCGTAAATTAGACTTTATTAAGGTGGCATGATTTTTAGTGGCACGCTGACGGATGGGCTATTTTACGGGTGGCGGGGTAATGCAATACTCGGATTACGAAATGCACTCGCCTGATTCTTCAATTAATTCTGACGTTCGTAATGAGAGCACCGTTTAACGGGGACTTTTTGGCGTTGAGCCGTGGAAGACGAGCTATCCTATCTGAAATAAAAATCTAATTAATTAATTAATATAGAAAGTCAAGTATTGTAAACAGGCAGATTTTGAAAAGACAAGTTGCAGTTTACTATCTATATCTCAACAGTCCACTTTGTGGTACAATAAATTTAAAAGAAAAGGACAAGCCCTACAAACTAGCTCTAGAGCAGTAACAAAAAAGAAAAACGACCATTCTAGCATACACATCCAAACATGGTAACCGCGCGAAAAGGGGCTATTCCCGTGGCTCTTTGTCCGTAGCCTGCAAAGTGCAACAGCCGTGATGTAGTAGTGCACTGTGAGCGCGTTAGGGCCAAAATAGCATCTCGCTTTCTCTCTCTCTCTCTCTCTCTCACATCAAACAAAATCACAAAACCGGCGAGTCGCTAACTCGGGAAAACCCGCGCCTTTCTTCTCTCTCTCTCTTTCTCTCTCTTTCTCCCTTTGAACGCTCGCCGAGACGTGAAGGAGACGCTTTGTGCTGCTCGCTGTGCATTTTAGCGCGTAAACGCGTTCGATTGTTTCGGGCGTAAAGTTTGATTTGTGGCTGAAACGGGAATTGGGATGGTCGTGTGGGAGTAGCTAGTGGGTTCTAATGGGGACGAGATGATTTTGGTTGAGGTTCTTTTTGGTTTATTTGTGTTTTGGGAGGATTTTGAAGTCTGAGTATAACAATTCTGCTATCGATTGTTCGTAATAAAGTATTATCTTTAAAAAGAGTTGACTAAATGTTTGAAATGAACTTATTATTTTTGTTTAAAAGAAAATAGCAAAAGCTTAAATAAAATTAAAAACTATAATAAAATAAAAGCTATCATGATTAATAAAAATTGTATTTATCTCTCTATTCTAAAGTTTATCAAGCGTTAGGAAGAAAATTGCGTGAGTTGATTCACCTTTTGAAACTCTCAGGGGAACAACGGCCCCGTCGTTCCGTACTGTAAACTTTGATAATTTGGCACAATCTAGCCCGACAGGTTTACTGTAAATAGCCAACATTAAACCGCGCTGAAAAGTTTAGATCTGCGTGCGCTGACTTTTGTCTTTCGGAGGAAACTTGCGTTGTTAGAACAATTTCCTCGTAATAGTCGCTGTTTCGACTACTAAACTTTTGTATAAACATTACTAATATGTCGAAAAATATGCGATATATATAGTGCACATTTTGAAAGTCATGAATTAAAATGTGTTAATATTTTATTATCCATTAATATTTTATTCACTGTTGGTTACATAAAATTAAAGTGATTGTTATCTACAAATTTTAACAAATTTAATGTCGTAATCTAATACATTGTAATAAAGAATTTTTATTTTATATTATGTTTGGGTTACTAAATAATATTATAATTTTAGGTATTATATGTAGTATCTTTAATGTTTTTGAGACTGTGTGATGCAGTTAACTGTGTTTATAGTACACATGGGTTAACACGGATATGTACCTATGACTCATACTAATCGATTCTATTACCATCTTTTTATACAGGATTTTTAAATATACACCGTAATAGGAAAATAATTTATAAAATAAATTATATATTATTTTACTTAAATATTTATCAATTTATACTCTATATTTTACGTTATTAATTTTTAGAAGCTTTTATATAAAAAATCGTTAAAATATTATGAAATAAAAATATTTTGCATACGTGTTTAAAAGTATATATCTTCAAACCTGTAATTCAAACCATTTGAAATTAACAATTACTAAGAAAGCCACGGAAACAAAACTCAATTGTTAAATATGATTAATTTAAAGTGTCCAAATTTCTAAGAAATCATTTGAAATACATAATCACTTTCACTCCTTCTTCAGAAATAACACACAACTCCCCGGCAATTTCACCCTCCCCCACCGCCCCCCCCCCCGCACGCTCTCTCTCTCTCTCTCTCTCTCTCTCTCTCTCTCTCTCTCTCTCTCTCTAAAAAGCCGCCATAAGTTATATAAATAAACCTTTGAACGACCTCTCTCGTTCCCGTAAAACTGCGCTCTCAATCAAGCTCAATCCATCTCTCTCTCCTTCGAAATCAAACGGACCTTTTAGCGTCTCGGCCGGGTGATTGAAAGGCCGAAAAAGATTACAGGATAACGAACTTGCGAGCTTTACGATCCCCTATAAACCGGCTCGCGACTCGCGCCCGAGTCTATTACCGGACTCCCGAAACGAGGCCGTATCAAAACGCGCGCGCGCGCGATTTTCCGAGCTTGCAAGCCCGCCGGCGCGTATAATTTTTCCCGCTCCTAAAATCCGCTCTCTCCAGGCTCTCTTCTCGCCCCACCGTTGAGCGGAAAATCGAGCCAAGTAGCCGACGGCGCCTATGCCAAGTGTCTTTCTTCCTCTCTCTCTCTCCCACCCCCACGAGAGAGCTTTGCTTCTCTCTTTCTCTCTCGCTGTCTAAATCGCGCGCGGGGAGCTTGCATTCTCGCGCCGACTCGCTTCGTAAGTGCGCCTCTGCATATCTGCCGCGAGAATTTTTTTTTTCACGTCGCTGTTCCTTTTTTTCGTTTTGAGGGAGAGGGTGTCCTGGACGAGCTTTTTTGCCGAGCAGTGAGCTTGCGCGCCGCGGAGACCGAGGAGCGGCGATCAGTGCGGTCGAAGAGATTTAGCGAGATTTGCGGTTGCTTGGTGCTTTGATTGGGATTACGTTGCTGGATCGTTGGTGTATCGGTTAGAGTTTGTTGTTGGTATCGTCGACGTTGAAGTATTCCTTGCGATTCTCAGTGCTAATAATACAGTGGGATTTAATCGGGTGTAAATTTAGGATTGGTAAATTTAACTCGAGTGATTAATACAGAAGTGTTTTAGTGGACATCTTTGCCCTCGTAAAATCAGTTTTATTCACGTACAAACATTGTCTCCCAAGCAGCTTTCGAAACAAAGTCGAATCTTTATACGCGGTCATTCACGTGCCTAAAGCCTCAAAAACAGTTATCCCTATAATTTACTACATCGCAAAACAAGAAAATACACACTGTCACAGCGCGAGCCAGAATCTCGTAACTACCAAAATAACGAAAACGAAATCAGTACGTACCCAACAAATTTTTTCCCACGCACACCGCGCGTTATCAAAACAAGGGGGAGAACAAGCGCGAAAATTGCATCATCATACCCGCGCTGTTCGCCGGCTTTCAACCAGTTTCGAGTGTATCAAAGCCAAAGCTCGCGGGGATTACAAAGTAAATATAGTCGGAGTCGCGCGCGCGCGCGAGGCAACGATTTCTTGTAAAGTCAATCAAAGTCGTATTAAATTTGCGCCGGCGAGCAGCGAGCCGCGTTTTATGAGTTTCGGCCTTGTCCAAATATTTGCGCGACTCTTCTTCTTCCGGCTGCCGTTCTTTTTTATATTCTCGTGTTCGTGTGCGCGATGTTTCGAGTTAAGTGGACGGGAAAGCTCCGCTGGGAATTTTTCGGATTCGCGGTCGATGACACGTGTGGGTATCGGAGATCGTGTTACTTTCTTTTTTTTTCGTTTTGTCATGGGTTTTTTTTAATGATGGTGGAGTTTTGTCTTTTGAATTTTAGACTTTGTCTTGTTTTGTTGAACTATTTAAGCATAAGTCGGGTGGTCTTAAACAGAGAGAGCGAGGTTTTTCTTTATTTAAAATTCTGATTCAGCTTGGGTTAATTTATAGAAACCCGACGAGCCAAAGCTGTTCTCTTAATTTCTGCTCGTAGCACACTGAGCTCAGCATTATAGAGCCACTGCGCTTTTATGTGTTCGATAAGCGCCCGAGCAACGACTTTGCCTTTTAAGTAAAGCAGGGGGCGTGTTATTATCGGACACACGAAATCGCTTCCAGGGCTTTTAGGTACAGTTTGTTATCTGCAAAATTTTGTGTAATTTTAGCTGTATTAAAGAATCAACAGTTTATTGAACATTTTAAAGTTTATGGATCATAAAAGAAACTAATCTCTTTAAGCTTTATATTCTCTATTTGAGATAATCTTTCTGGATTGTTCAAGTAGTTGTAAGTTTAAGTTTTAAACGATAAGAAATTCGTCAACCGTACGTCAACTAAACTTTATTTAACACATCATTAAGCCTCAGCTTAACTTAACAACAAATCAAAATACCAAAACGATTCACCAACGGTTTCCCCTCAATTAAAAAAAAAGAAAGCACTGAACAAAAAGCATTTCATCAAACAAACATCGTCAAACAAATCTCTCTCTCTCTCTCTCCCTCGCTCGCAGCGCGCTGAACTTTCGAACCAACCGAGCACACGCGCTTCCTAATCGCGCTTCCCCAACTCGAGCAGAAAAAAAAGCTCAAGTCCCGGGAAGAGTCGTAGGAACGTATCCGGCCTCTCCTCCAACTCTTCCTGCGCAAACTTCTTTCCAGAACTCAGCAAAAGGGATAAAGATGCGCCCCGATGCCGCGACGAGCGCCTCCAGCTCCCGGCGAATTTGAAATTCAAACAGAGGAGCAGCCGATCGCCCCGCCGTCTCTAAACGATGCCCAGGCTCGTCGACGAATGACGCCGGACGAGGATGGCGCGTCCCCGAGCGCTGGACCAGAAGCAGCAGAAGGAGGCTGGAGCCGCCAGATGACGACTGTACTTCTCCGGGAGTGGTCAAGCTAGTGGAATCGGAGGTGGATAGCGACAGGAGAGCGCGAGGATGCGCAGAGGAACCCGAGCGCGTCGGCGTCGACGCCCCGAGGTTCAAACGAGTTTCGCGCTCCTTGGATAGGAAAGAGGAGAAAAAAGTGAGGAGCGAGATGTGAGCGGTACGAGATGTGGAGTTTCGAGTTTTGTTCCTTGATTTTGGTCTTGTGTTGAGGAATGGGGAGCGAGAGACGTCTGATCTTGAGGAGAGAGGACGAAGTGAGATATAGGTGTT
>JAPYZA010010419.1:553-15179 GCA_030522685.1 Eupelmus azureus | reverse complement strand
TTTAAAGCTATTCTGCAAATAAGACTTTAACTTTGATACCAAATATCAAGCAATCCCAATATTAATTTACTTTCCTAACAAGCGACGAATTCAACTCCTTGAATCATTCTCTTAATTGAATACATATAAAATATGGGGCGTCCTTCGGGGACTAGTCGCGTAATGTAGTGTAGCAGAGCATAAGTTAGCCACTCGTCTCAAACGAAGGCAAGCTCGCACAGTCGCGTCACCCTCGTAGTTTGCTAGGTCGCGGCAGCGCACTGAGCAGTTTTCCCTAACGAGAAAAGCGCGCACCTTGTCATTTGTATGCAATCACCTGACCCACTGACATTTCCCTCCTCCTGCCTCGGCACTGAACGAAGGACCTACTCTGACTTTAGTGCGCTGATGTGTGTATATAGTGATGGGGCGAGGAGGAGAGAGGGGAGAGTGTGTGTATAGTGAAGGAAGGAAAAGGAAAGATGGAGAAGAGTGTGTCTGTTGTATGAAGAAACGAGGAGGAATGAGGGAGAAGTGTGTATGGTATGTACTTTTTGAAGTTTATGTGTGTTGTTTTAATAATATGATTTTGTTAATACTTTTTAGTAATTTTTTATAGGTCAATTATCTTGCGAGGATAATATTATAATATTAGGAATTTCTCAAGATAACTAGGACAGGTGGCGAAATTTATGGAAGGACAAAGTTGCATACATAAAAAATCTATTATAGTGTGGGCCGAAAATCCCCGAAAATTTTTATATTTAGATTCAAACATATCTCGATTTAAGAATCTGCAATTTTAAAAAGAAAAATCGAAAAATAATTAAGAAAAAAATTTTTTAAGGCTACTTTATTTTCTTCAAAATCATGTAGATATATTTGACGCAGGACGGAGCGCTCGGGGTTTCGCCACAAGGCGATCGAAGGGCGGCTGCGTCAAAGCACTTGGTGCTTGGTGTCCTTGCTGCTTACATTTCGATAAAGATAAAATTTCTTTCAATAAGCTTTTTTCAGTTACTTTATTTTTTATTTTTTGTTAATAACAGGTTTTTAAATATACATTTATTTAAATGTAAATATGACAATTTTCGAAAACTAAAGAATTAAAAACATTTACATCCATTAAATATGTAAATATAATATACCATTATTTAAAAAAGTTTTTGTTTTATTTCTTTGAAGGATAAAAAATTGATGAAAACGTAAACATATACAATTTGCCCCACTACTTCCAAAATCACCCAAAGATTTAAAGTACAACATTTTCAGCAACGCAACATCAAGCACAACCTTATTTAACCACATACATTAACTTCTCCGCTATCTATTTACCAGCTTAATTACCTCAACGAATTACTCCTAAATCCTCCAATCGACCGCTAAAATAAACTTTTAATTTTCCGCAACACGCACAAATTTCACTGTCCACCTCCCCCGTTAACACAGCCAGCACTTAGTAGAGGGTCGAGTTCGGAAAGTGCAACCGAGCGAGCGGTCGGGCAGAGCTAGCCACACAGGAGCAATAGCCCAGATATATCGAACGAGTTAGCGATACGCTAACGATTCCTCGTAGCCGCGCCGGCTGGCGCGCGGATAACCAGCCCCGGCGTGGAAATTGTGCCAGATAACGGTGCGGCTGCAACAGCAGCAGCAGCAGCAGCCGCCGCCGCCGCTTGCGTAGGATAAGTCTCGCGGCTATTTGACTCGAGCGTTATGGGGTGCGATGTTATTTTACGACGCCGCGCGGGCGCGCACCGCCAGCCGTGCGCGTATCTCTTCCTATTTGCGTTTAGCGAAGCCGCGGGGCTCGAAATAGTTTATTCGTGTGCGTATAGGAGGAGAGTCGGGCTGGCTTGGTCGTAGCCGGGGATCGATCAGCGCGCACTTTTAGCAAGTGCAGCAGCTGGCTGCAACGTGTTTTTCGCGAGCGCGCGGGCTGCAGGCTTGATGCAAAGCTGCTTTGTGAATTAGCGCTAACGATCGGGGGAGGCCTGGAGTAAATATTGAATTATGCGCGAGCGTGCGAGAACGGTCAATCGAGGTAATTGCAAATATTATTTTGGGCCAGTGCCGGCGGCGCTTCGGGCGTTTTATTCGTTAAATATTTTGTTGATTATACTTGTTGGGAGCGTTGTAAATTGACGATTTGAGCGCGATTTTAATCCAAGTGGCAGCTTTCGGGAGACAAATAAATGAGAAACGTTGATTCATGCATTTTGGGACTATTTGTTTTGTTTCAATCAGAATTTTCTTTAGCAAGTTGTTGCGGGGTTATTTCTTGGAAAATATTGCACAGTCTAACGTAATGACATAATACTGGTTTTTAAAGAATATTAAAAACAAAGAATATTAAAAACAAAGAATATTAAATTATACAGAAGCAGCTAATAATATTACTTAGAAGGTGGTAAGTGTCACAAGTGGCACTAATAACATCGATTGCCACACATTAGGTGTTACACATATTATTTTAAGAAGGTTACGTAATTTAATTTGACGAAAATCAATGAGGCAGGCCAATGCCCTTACTTTAACTATTTCATGCGATTAAAACTTGAAATGTAGCTAATTACCCGATACAAAAACCGTTAATACAAAATCGACAAACGTCTGTATTCAACAGCAGAAACGATCTAATATCTTTATTCTAAAAATAAAAAATAATAATACATCATCGTGTCACTTTTGCCATTTCCCTGAAATTCCTCTGTCCATTCCGCTAAAACTCCTTAAAGCTCAACTTAATCACTCGCCTCATCCCTGCCCTACACCCACTCACTTCTCGCGCACGAATTCCCCGTCGAAAAGGTGACATCGGAATGCGAAGATAGGACGGGCTGGGCGAACGCTTGACGAATGGAGGCGGCGCGCCGACGTAATTGCACCCCCTCACCCCCCCCCCCCCTCCCATTCCCACCCTGCTTTTATCAGGCATCTCGTTCTCGAACTTTATAGATCTCGCTCCGACTACGGCTCGATACTGTATACTTGCGTAATCAAGCGCGTGCACACTCGTATAGTCCAGGAATGCGAGATCGTGCCGGGATAAAGCGCCGAGCCGGCGTTCAATTTATACGCGCGTTTTACAGGCGATCGCGACATTAACTCGCGGAGCGCGGCGCGCAATTTGCGAGGGCCGCGTGCGTGTTTAGCGAGTGAAAAAAAGGCACGCGCTAATTTCAATGTCGTGCGTGGCGCGTTTCCAGGTAGGTATAGCGCCGGCAACGTGTGCTTTTTAGATTCGTTTTCCTCGGCGCTGCTGAGTAATCTGGAAAATAACAGCTGGCTCGAGCTGCCTTTATTGCGAATTATCGAATTTCGAGAAAGTGGCTGGGTTTGAGACTAGGGACTGTGTGTGCGTGGAGCCGAACGAACCCGTAGAGGTGTATACGGCGCGATGCTTGAAGTCCTTGGGCATTATGCGATGGGTAATTAGTGTATGCTGGTTATAGCAAAATGAGGCAATTAGTTCAACATGAATAATGTTGATTGAATGTAAGCGTGCAACAAGCGCTGGATTACCTTTACGCCGCGACTTGTAATCAAATAATTTTGATGAAATATTTTGGTAATTATAAACTCGCGATTAATTAGTAGATCAAAATTAGGGGTTTTAAAACTATTTATTTATATTTTGTTTTTCATGTACTATTTGATGTGACCCTTCAAATTAATTTATATTGAAATACATTTTTTTATATTATTAATATTTTAGTTTGAAAGCTTGTTTATTACGACTAATGTCATTAACTTCTATTCGTAAACTTCGAGTCCGTCTAAAGTCAACACCCGTACTTATCGCAGACGTCACTAACTCAAAATACCCGCTCTCAGCGTAACAAACCAGTGAAAATCGGCAGGCGGAACTCCCTTAAAAGAAAGGACAAAACGGAGCGCCACTTCGGAATAATCAGATAGCGTAATTCGTGCGCGGCCAGCGGGCCGCCATGCTGGCTCGTAGTTTCCGAACTAAGAGTCCATATTTGATCGGCGCGGCTGGGTGGGCGGAGAGACGCGGCCCCCTTATTTTGCTTATCGTCCGTACACGCCGGCTATATACAAACGTGTGTGTCCCGGGCACAAGTTAAAGTTCATGAATACATATTGATCGTTAGAAAATGACAACTACAAGACCGGAATAATAATACGCGCTGCCGAGACGGCGGCCGCTTACATGCGTACACGTATATACGTATGTATATAGAAGGACGCGAGCGCGCGCACCAGTGCCAGAAAGGACTGTTCTCCCTAAAGTTTGGCTAAGCATAAAGTCAAACGAAAACTCTCGCTGCCGCGTGCATTATAATCCCCTGCGCGTATGTCCTGCGCTAGCTTCCGGGAACTTCGCTTGGTAATTTGCAGGCTCATCCGCGCGGATGTAGCTACGTATGCGAAGGAGAGAGAGAGGGAGAAAGCATTGGGAGGGATAGAAGTTAATTGTGTGCGTCGGATATAATCAAGCGCGAGGGACGATCTTGAATTATACGTCGGCGAATAAAATAGAGAGAGGGAAGGAGAGAAGGGGGAGAGGTAAGGATTGCGGTTCTCGGAGGAAATTTTTAATGGGTCGGAGGAGAAGAAGAAGAGAGCCGGAACGTCTGCTAAGTTTTATCCCGCGGCGAACTTTTTTGTTTTATCGCGTCGGCCACGCGGCTCATACGAGAAAGTACGCTCGCTCGATGACTTTGTGAAGTTGCATAATGTCCGAGTCTCTCGGCCGGATATTCTTCTGTGATAAACTAAAAATAAGTGGATGAGGCTAAGGCAATTTTCTCCCAAGCTCTTGAGAGGAAAAGCTGAGGCGACGCTTTTCTTCTCGGCGCAGAAGAGAGGACGAGGCTTCGAACTTTCTTATAACACTGCCTCGATCGTTTCATCGAGAGCGAGAGAGAGAGAGAGAGAGAGAGAGAGAGAGAGAGCAAGCGAGAGAAAAAGGGAGGGATGACCGAGGAGTCCACGTGAACAAGCGAATTATTCGTCAATTAAGCGAAATATCGATTTTCGAAGAGAGTCTGCTCGTTCGACGCGCCTCCTGCGCTTTAGTGTATTGTTCTATTTGATGTTTCATTATTTGAATACTGCTGGACGATGGTTTTATTTAAATTGCTTTTAATTAATCTTGAAATTACTTTTTTTTTAATGAAAAAAGATCGTGATTAAAATATCGAAGAAAGTTCCGGTATCGACTGATTAATGAGAAAATAATTAGGCGTCAAAACTTCACTGTCCCTTTATGCTCTTGAAATATGACGCTGACATAATTAATCATTCTCACGAAATCGAAAAACCCACCTCGAAACCCAGAAAAAAAGCCCGCTCCCCCTTTTTTCTTATTCCCAGCCAAAATTCCTCGCATTTACCTCCAACAGAAATAGATTAATCAATCAATTTACCAACATCCAAGTGAATTTTCATAATTAGAATAGATTAAATTTCGAGAGAGACCGAGGGCCCAGGGTTAGGCCACGAGAGAGCAGCAGCGGACGAGCCAACTTACGTAGCCTTTCTCGCTCGTCCCGCTTGGTAATTGCTCGGCTAGACTATAAGCTAACGTAGTCGTCGTCGTCGTCGTCGCAGTGACGGCGAGGGAGAGAGAGGTAGGTCGATTCACTTCATTAGGGCGGATTCATGACAATTAGGAGAGAATCTCCCCTTGGGTGTACGCGAAGACTTCCGACGTCGTCGGCTTCCTCGGCCCCGCGGCTATTACGCGCGCAAAATGACATAGCCGGTGATGGGAGGGTGAGGCTGGGATGTATAACGATATATAAGCTTTTCGCGTTGTGTGTATATCGGAGGTGGGCCGGAGGAGGCGCATTTTGTTTGGCCTGACAGGTTATACGCAGAAAGAGAGAGCGGCCGCCTCGCGCGGAGCCCGTAAAGTTTATAACCGCTGAGATAGCGGCAAAGTATATAATATCGATCGGGGCCGGCTCGAGCGGCTGCGGAGGAGGAGCGCGAGAGACGCAAATGGGCGCTGGAGTGTCTTCATTATGGGACGTTCATTGTAGTCTTAAAAGGGGGCTTTAATCTTTCACGACATAATTGAGAGTGGGAATAAAATGCCGAGAGCGAAGGAGTCCAGGCGCTTACGGTTCATTCATTAGTATGCTTAAAAAATTTAGGAGGCCGTTTTGTATCCTGGTAATTGTTATTTTAATATTGGCCGCGGTGAGGTGCTTTGAAAGTTTTCTTGATTTATTACAATGATTATTAGTTCAAGAATGCATAATATTGCTTTTAATCTATTAAACCATTTGTTCAGATAATGGCCTCTGCCCTTGTTATTGCTGCAATACATATTGTACAAGTCTGACCAACGACAGAGTTTAAGTACTTGTTTGCAATTATAATAATTAATTAAGCAAAGCTAAATCCATGCTTACTATCAAACTTACTATCAAACTTTAACTTCCATATACCAGTCATTATAAATAGAAAAATAACGCGATTCCAAAACAATAAACTCTCTATATAATCCTTCTATCTACAACCAATTCATAAAACAAATCAAAAAAACAATATCAAAAACCGCAAATCCCCTAAAAAAAAATCCACAGCGTCATCGAATTACCCGAACGCATACCTGCAGAGTACTTTATCAGTTTCGCAGCGGCGCGTCGCAGCGCAGGAGAGGGCATTAAACGTCAAACGACCATCAGCGAAATTTGCGGTCGGCCGGCGCCGCGAGATCGAACGAGACACCCACGCACAAAACCAGGCATACTCGATTCCGCGGTACAAAACGAGAGAAGGGGCCGAGCGCCAGAGAGAGGAGACAGTGCGCAGTTCAGCGGTCGACGAGCAATACCTAATCGATCATGCATAATCGCACGGCAAAGGATCAGCCGACTCGCTGTGAACGAGAGAGACACACTGGCCACTTTGTCGCGGGCTGGGAATACGGTGCCATCCGCCAAGTGCGACTCGGCGGCACTTCCGAGCCGAATTAATCGAGCCTAAGGCGCGCGGCGCGTGTAATTACGATCCTAGAGCTGAGGCTCGCTCGATTAATTATCGTTCCGCTGCGCGTCATTTACATTTTGTACGCGCGCTCGTGGACTTTGAGCGAATTTTGCATCGCGATGGTGGGCGTATTTGGGCGCGGTAAATATCGAGCGTGGAAAAAAATCATTTTATCGTCGGGCGCCCGGTGCGAATAATTTACAGGTTAGTTAACAAAGAAGTTAATGGCGGCCATGGTCGCGCAAGTGGATTTTTTATTTAGCAGGCGCGCATGAAAACGAGAAAGATAAAAAATATTGGAATATTTGTGGTGCATTGCTTGTTACGCGTATCTAATTTGTTACACTACAACGAAGCTTTTGCTTTAATTACGGCCGCTTATTACTGTCAAAGCGCTTGTTTGTTCGTGATTATTGTCAGAATATTCTCGCGATTTACGGGGGGCAAGCGTTGGGCTTGAAACTAAAATATTGATTTATCGGGACGGCTCTGAATTTACAGCAATAATTCGTACAATCTATTATGTAGATAACGCTCACTTTGATAATGGAACTTTAAAAAACTAAATTTCCCAAAAATAAATCTGGATTTTCGATATATTGAGAGCCACGCCCGATGCAATCATAACCGCGACCACAGCTTGTAAAGTTATTAATACGAAAAACAATACTCATCTGATCACTAGCGCACAATTCCACTCATTAGCACTCCCCCGTCGTATTACTTTCTATCACTGCTCTCATCGCGATCAATCATTGCCCGAGGTATTCATTAACTATCCCGCAGCGCAGCTTTAATCCTTCTCTGTCGCTCGCTCTCACAATTGCACTCTCAGCGAGAGCGGTAGTCAGAGTCGCGGCGTCGCAAATTAACGCTCGCAGAGTCGAACGCGCACTTAATCGTGTTAAAATCAGTTAATGACGTAACAGAGGCGCAGCGCCGGCAGCGACACATATTTTATCAAGCGCGAAGATATATGCCATCGTATATTTCAGCATCCGTCCCCGCGAGCACCGGCGGGGTAGGGGGGTGATTAGATCAGTGTTTTCTGCGGCGGCGGGGGGGGGGGGCAAAGCTAACTTTCGCCGGATGTCGGAAGAGATGCGCGCCCTGGTGCGCCGGAAGTCACATAGCCCAGCACAGCGAGAGTTTCGTCTCCCGTATTAGCGTGCCGCAGTAGTACGTATGCCCACGAATATGCTTTGGAGGACTAGAGATATGTGAGAAACGGAGAAAATGATGGTATCATCTTATCATAATATAAAATGTGATTGAAAACAAGACCCAGTAAAATGGACACCCGCAACTTTGAACATTAACTGATAAAAAATTGTTTAATTATTTTCGACATTAAATTATTTATGATGTTATTAATTATAATATAAAGCAACTTCCATTACAGGGATATGAAAGGGTTGTGTAGATATCTCTATCTCTACGTAAAAATATACAAGAACACAGAAATTATGACGTAACGATTAATTAGATTAGTTAGATAAATGTTTTTCTAAATATTCTATCTTTTCTAAGAAGCTGACAGTTTTTAAAAAATTTCTATTAATTTTGTTAAAAAAATTGTAGGCAGACAAATATTAGTATCAAAATCCAAGCTTATCATTACCGAGATTTTAACGTAAATAATTTTAATAACAAAATCACTAGAACTTCTGAAAATCAGGCCACGTTAGCTTCTAGTAAAAGATATAATCTTTAAAAAGAAATTTTCCCAACTGTTCTAATTATGAATTAAATAGTAGTCAAAAATTATACTATTACTTCTGCATACGTGTTGATTATTTCATAATATCGCTTAAATTCATATAGGCAACCTTAAATTTAATTCAGCAATCTCATTATAATGCCAAATACTATTATTTTTTATTCCCATTTAAATTTAAGTACAACAAGTTTTCAAAAAATTAAATAAAATTTAAATTATAAATCCATAAGAAATCTATTATGATACAGTCGAAGTACACTTGTGTACCAGGTGTGCATATGCTGAATATGTGTATGAATCCCGTGTATCTTTGAATGTACTTTCTCAACTACAATTTATCATAGTTATATTATCGTATTATCATAGTCTTTTCATTTTATTCACATATCTACCAACCCAAAGATTATTCCAGATTATTTAAATCTATTATATTATAATAAACTCTATTCCCAAGCAAAAATGATATTTTATAAAATAAGAATTAATACAGAAAGACATCTCAAAAAACGAAAATACTCCAAAAATTTAGGTACACTCACTCTACAGGCGCCACAGCAATAATTGCTAGAAAATACGCTCCTACAAGTCGTGTAATTACCGCACGACCTTTTCCATTCTCTTAGCCGAGGCGGACACTTTGTTCTGCATGCTTTCTCATTCGTTTCGTCGGACGCTGGCTTGTCGTGCACAACATCGAACTTCAGCGTTTTTCCCAGCCGCGCGAACACGCGCGCTAATGACGACGGTTAAAAGTCGTAGCGAAATATAAAGAACAAGAAAGCGCCAGAGCATAGAGTCCAGACCATTTAAGCTCGCGAGAAAAATAGAAAGAGAGAGAGGAGAAAGCCTTTAATGGCTGACAAGAAGGAAGAAAGGTGCCGCGAACGTTTTCGCATTAATTGCGTCCGGCTCTGCCAAGCTGTCAACGAGATGTAATTTCAAAATTCTGCTGAAATTTTAAAATAGTGGTGCTAGGTAAAAAAAAAATACTCTCTCTCGCGACCTTTTACGAAAGGTGGAGAATATACATTTTTTTTTTCGAGAACTCGTACGTGACATTGAGATTTGGTGAGATCGTTGAAGTTGAGCTTTCGCCGACGTATATTTTTGAGCAGATTTTTAATTTAAGTCACTTCTTGTATAATGATTATTAGAATAACGATGACGTACAGTATTTAAAAAAATTATTTTTAGCTATTTATCTTTCATATAGAGGAAATGTATGGAAACCAGCGTAACTTTTATTTTTTCTATTATTTATTTTTCACGATTTATACACTTTCAAATAGGCGATAAAGCATCTATCTTCTTGAATAATTGTTAGTGTAATTTCGCCATTGTTTGATTTAGGAGAATAACCGATATATTACGCGGGAAGTAAACAGAACTACTGATCTAGTGTTAGTGCAAAAAAATAAGCAGTGCCAATACTTGCTCCACACTGCTGATTTGCGCACAGCTCCAAGTTGTATGCTTAACCTACTTATAACTGCAAATCAGTAAATAGTAGTTGATTCGTATTTAGATAGTATACGAAGCCAATATTTACTACGTTTACTATGAGAAAAACAATCATTCTGATAAATTGAATTCGAAGAAAATATAAATCCACGAAACACACTTCGGAAAATTTCGAATAAAAAAAACCAAGAATCAATTTTTCAATCTAATCGCCGGCACAAATATCTACAATTCTCATAGAAGAACACTTGAAAAACAATCCATCCATTTTTCTCCGGCTCTCGAGTCGCACACGCCAGTCTCGAATCCGTAATGAGCGGGCGACGTTATAATGTACGAATTTCAATGCATCGTCCGTGCATTTCGATACAGACGCGCGCTCACGATATTTCATATTCAATGAGGCAATTAACGTTTAGCCCGTGGAATCGCATTGAAAGCCCGCGCACCGCGAAAGGGTGAGCTTGCGATGCGCAAGCGGGGAGAGAAGCGGCTTATAAGCCCGCGCCACGACCGCACAGAGCGGAGCCGGCCTCCCCCCCGCCGACTGCTATTTCCCCCCTGAAATATTAATCGCGGCACAATGGGATACGACCGCCACTGCCATCATATCAGGCTCTTTTTTTTGGGGGGGGGGGGGGGGGGGGGGGGGGGTACGAGTCTGTGTGTTTCTTGGCTGCGTTGGGTGTTTCTAGGGAGAATCGAGAATGCGCTAGCAGGGAAGGTCCGAGTGAATTTCGTCAGAACGGCAATTTGTCTGAGGGAACAAGAAGCTGTGAACTTATTGAATGCGAACGATATGCCAGGACTGTTGGTATTTTGTCGCTTGGTGGAGGGGTTTCGCTGAGTCGGGTATCGCAAGTTATGAGAAAAGCGGTTCATTTGTCCTTGGAAAAATTATTCGCATAATATTAGATGAAGCAGTTTCGGTTGCTTTGCTGATACTTTTATTTTTTTTTATTTAATTTGAATTACTTACGCTTGTGTTGGTGAGAGTATAAGATGAAAGTTTGTGCTTACCTAAAACAGAAAAATAAAAAATTTATTAGTATGTTACTCAAATTACTATTAAACTTGTATTTTTACCGGTGATAATATTAGACATGACATGATGCCTATTACATGTATTTAATTAAAAATATCATTGAAAAAAAGAAATAATGACTAAATAAAGAAAAAAATTCATTCATCGTGTCAATTTTAATTTCAAAACTCCTATGCCACAAACTACCTTTTCCATATTCAACCGCTCCCATCAACTCCAACACCACAACCTTAATTGCAATTCCACTCACCGCCTTATCCGAATCTCGCCCAATCAAAAAGCAAATCACACCTCGCTAATAAAAAGAAAGCCTCGCCAATTTCCCGAAAAAATATCTCGGCACAACTAATATTCTCGGCTAAATACAATAAGCTTGTGTCGCAGCTAGCTACCAACGACGTCGGAGGAAAATTTAATTGACGCGAAACAAGTTCGTTTCCAGATATTTACGTCTTTCATACACACCTCCAAGCGAGACGGAGATAGCTTTGGCAGCGAGGGGTGTTCGTATTCCGAAGAATTGTTTTAATAAAGACCGAGAATGAGCGAGCGAGAACGGAAGGCTATATATATACGCGGTCTGGGGGAACGAGAACGGACGAGCGCTTGAATCTGGTAATTGACTTGGAAACTCCGGTACTCGCGCTCGGCGGCGGTAGAAATATTTAAATTCCTTCATTACTCGCTCAAAGAATCGCTAATGCTAGATGGGAATCGCGCGGAATATTATTATTCTACTATTTTATTCGCTCGGCCGGCTTCGCTCTCTTTTCTTTTCCTCTCAAGAATAAGAAGAAGAAGCAATGGCGGCCTTTTCTTAATCCACGGCTTTCATCCGTCTCTTTCTCTCTCTCTCTCTCTCTTCCTCTCCTCAGCTCCCGCAGTCTCTCTATCTCACTCGCTCAACTCGACACGGCGCTGGGCTCTCGAGAAACCGGGTTATTGTAAGTACCTGCTTCACCATTCACCTTCGTCCTCGCGCGTGCTACGCTCATAAAGGGGTGAATTGTTGGCATTAATTGAACGCGCGCTCACAAGAGTGTACAGCGCGCTGCTCCTATTTATTAGTGTTTGTATCGCGCGCGCGCGCGAGACTGTGTGGAGCTAACCGCGTTTTCTGTGTTCGTGGATCTGAAAAGAACAGCGATGGCGTTATTTGAGATTAATCGTTTTGAAACGCCAGTTTCTATGAAAAACCGAGCGAGTACGTGTGTGAAGCGTGCACGGTTTGTTAGATGGCGCTGCTGACTCATCGTTTCACCATGCCCTTTTGTTCCTTGATTTTTCATCGTTTTCCGTGACTTTGGTGAAGTCACTTTTCTTTGTGCGGCCTTTTTTAGCTCTAAAGGCTGGATGGGACTGAGTGAGGTAATGGGAAAAATTGTGAGTGCTGATAAATGAATTAGTTGAATGGTATAAAGTCAAAATACAAGGGTAGTTAAATCTGTGATATTTGGTTTTTGATATGCTAAATGCGAATTAGTTCAAATAAATATTGGCATTTTCAAATCTTCTTTTTAAAATTAATTAACTAATTTAATTTTAAAAATGAAATATTTATTTTAAGATGCGCTTTAAATTATAACGAGAAATTCACCATTTGATGATTGAATTAGAATAACTAAGACATGTGATCGCCGGTGAAGGACTTTTAAAAATAGTTCTGATTTCGCAATTACTCTAAGAGGTGCGAGCCCGCGTCCTTAAATTTCACCTTAATTGCTTGTTAAAATCACTTCGAATTTATTTTTGTCCTCTCATCTCCTTTTAGCTTAATGACTTAAATCAGATAAATTGAATTCGAAAATGCTGATTAATTTATGAATAAAGTCATCCACAGACATCGAACAATAAATAACTAACATCGTTAGACTGCACATGTCATAGTAACAAGAGAGTAACCCAATAATTCACAAAAAAAGCTAGCAATTTGACAATGAATTATAAAGCAATATTCGACTGAAAATTAATGTCATCAAAATACGCGATAGTAAAAGGTAAGCCAGAAATTGAAACGTGCAATAAAGCACCGGCGGATATGACAGGTAATCAAAGGTATGTTTTCGGGCCGATTATAATTTGGCGACTGATTTTGTTTCTCTTTCAGCGGACATCTGCAATTCACGCAATACTCGCACGCCGCATACGGCCCCCTACTACAGTATTGGTGCACGCGCACGCGAAATGTACACAAAAGAAGTGCGGGCGAATTCGATGAAAAGCCAATAGCCGATAAAATCCGACGGGCGCGCGACAAATGAGAGAATTAATTGCATAAATCGCGCGTGTCTTTAGCCCGAGAGAAAACAATAACGTCACAGAGGAGAGAAAGAGTGGGAAGAGAGGGATGTGCAAACCGAAAACCTCGCGGGGGAAAAGAGGGGGGGGGGGGAGGAGCGCGGTGGTAGCGGTAATCCCTTTTCGGATTTCCGGCGTTATATTTCGCCTCTCGTCGGTAAATTGCCGCCGCAGCGCAATCGCTCGCGATGCGTTAATAATGCAATTTAATTTTAATAACGAGGCCGCGGCGAGGCGGCGGCAAGACGCGCTCTGAAAAATATTGCTGCACCGGCAAGGGAAAACACCGCGGCGAGCGGAAAAATCCAAAACTCGCGGGCGTGAGGCGCAGCTTAAAAGGTGCAATTCTGCATTTTTGCAGCGGCTGCCTATCTCTGATCTCGATTTATCCCCTTTTTTTCATGATTGAGCGAAAAAATTAATTTTGTCCCTGTTCCCTCGCTTTAATCAGTTTTGGAATAAATGAGTAGAATCTCTCGGTAAAACTGTACTTCGTATCTGTCGGAGAGAGACGGCTCCTGTTTTATTTATTAATTTTTTTTTCTTTCCTCCCCGACGGTTTTATTAAATACTTCGTACGAATGCAGAGATAATCAGGTCGCTGGCCCATTTCGAAATATCAGGGAAGGTGCGCGTGCGAGACGTAAAAGGGTAGAAGGTTAATTAAATCCAATTCTGGCAATTAGTGTGGCTAATTAAATGCTATGAATCCTCGCTGGTAGGTGGAGGAAATACTCGAACTTAATTTCCGCGTTTATCTTGCCGAAAAAGCGATTGTTTACGTGTGTATGCGCGGCTGGCCGCAAATAATTTTCGGAATGTAATTTACCTTATTTCTGGCTTGGCGTTTCCTGGTTAATACACTATTAAATTTCACCGTTTGAAGGTATTTGAAGCAATTTGATCATCAATTTTCGCGCGATGGAAAACGAGGATGATAAGCGTAAAAAATTTCGATTAAAGGATTAAAGGTCTTTTAGTTTAAAAAATAATTCTTCGATTATCGAAACGTGCAAATAAATATAATTAAAGTAAATAATAACCGTATTAATTAAACCCATTATCATTACCCATTATATCATTCTCAGCTAAAAATTAAAATACTTATTGCTCAAATAACCATCGTCGTCTCAAAACTATCATCCAAACAAAGC
>JAPYZA010010413.1:0-10179 GCA_030522685.1 Eupelmus azureus | reverse complement strand
ATTCCGATACAATTGCTTCTTCGTATCCTCCCTTCATCCTCCCAACTGCTTGGGAAAGATATTCAACCTTGAACCTCTCTCGAGCAGACCCAGAACGCGAATAAGCCCGTCAGCTCAAAGCCAGTTACAGTCTGCTAGCGTCTCCCATTCTCACGTTTACTGAGTGTAAGAAGATTTTCTGTAGTCACGTGTCGCGCCCGAGGTCGCGATAGACCACGACATCTTTGTACTCTAAATAATTTAGGTCTTTTACACTTAGCGAAAACGGGAACAGATATAGAAATAAGAATAATAACACCAAGCAGTATATTTATATGTATGAAGAATAGGACCAGATTAAAAAAATAATGGTTTAAAACTTTCCTTTGAGCTAGTGCGGTAACTCCTCTTGATTCTTTTTTATCAGATATTTATCAAGTTCCGAGATCTACTACCTAATTGTATTCTTATTGCTGTTTCTACGATAGTTTTTGTTTCTTCTACATGTAATTAGCCATATTAAACGCCGTTCGTTTTTTCGCTCGGTCTTTTTTCAAGCGGTAATCTCAATGCGTTGAGAATATGCCCTGCAAGCTTTAATTATGGTAGCATTTTAAAAACTTTTAAAAGTTTAATTTTATAGTGTTTTTTTTTTTTAAAGTAATTTTCCACATTTTATCGCTCCCTTTGTTCTTCGTACATGTAATTCCTTCATCTTACACGGCAGCTTAAATATAATTTGTCATGCATGTCCCTCTTACGAGATTGCGCGTTTTTGCTGATTGCAATCTTTTATTTTATTCATGTGTTTTAATTCCTAATATTCTATTCAAAATAAGATGTCTGCACTTAAAATTTGTATTTATTTAAAATATCTTTAAAAATAATATTCAAGTTTGTGAACTATTTGACTAGTATGAAAGCAAGAAGAATTTTTATTATTTGCGAAAAAGTTTAGCAGCAGGAGCAGCGTGTAGCTGACTCGCGATTAAAGAAAACCAAATAGATTCTCTTGCCTAGCAGAGCATTCATGAAGAAGAAACAGAGGCGAGCAAGTTTCTCAATCGCCGCTCTAAAAAGGAAAGAAAAAGGGCGGAAGAGGGAGAGAGAGAAAAAAAATAAAGAAACAATTAGTTTTCTTTTTCTTTGTCCACGCTAGCCGGCTGGATGATCGTGAAGTTATCGACGAGTGAGCGGCGCGCAGAAAACTTTGCCGCTGAAGAATCGCTCAAGTAAGCAAGTGGCCCGAGCCGAGAAACTCTGGCGAAAAGCGGGCCAAGAGGCAAACCGTACCGGATGTAATTACTTGAATACGTTCCGCTTACGTTCAAGTGACGCCGGGCAAGAGAGACTGAGAAGAGACGGGGAGAGGCAGTGCGTCCTGAGCGAGATGCGCTTTTTGCAGTTCACAGAGCCAGAAAATGGCCGACCTCACCGCCTCCCCCGTTTTTTTTCTCCTTCCTCTCTTCCTTCAAACGAGCGTGCGACTCGCTTTTTCCAATGTCCCGCGCTTCTCTGTCTCTATATATCAGTCTTCCTCTCGGTTGGCCTCTACCTCCAACTCTTTGCTTGGCTTCTTTTTGCGCTACTCCTCGGTGCGTTCTCTCTCCTCTCGAGCCCACCTATCGCAATAATTTCATCGAGAACCAATTCCACTGAGTTCAGATAGAAGCGTGCGTTTCAAGATGTGATTTTCTAATTTTATTGTGTCCCGCCGCGTTCGCAAGTATTCGCAATAAGATAAAACCGATCTGTTACCGTAATTGGCTGAAGATGGTTTAATTGCTTTTCTGATCTTTAATGATTAGATTATTATCCTTTAAATCTAAACCGAATTAGGGATTTGTTAAAAATTATAGGGTTAAAGCATTAAAGCCAAGTTAAGGATTTGAATAAAATTATAAGAAATTATTTGTATATTTAGGTTTAATAATAAAATAATAACAATCACAAATTAACTGTAAAGAGCTTTAGAAACTAGTTAATGATTGGAAAATTTAGAAAAAGAATTATGTACCTAAAAGTGCATATAAAAAGATCCAAAGGAAAAGAGTAATACTTTGCTTTTCATTTGATTTCTTTTACTGGCGTATCCGTACGTGTCCGAAACTTCACTAACACAACTGAGAATCGCCTTTCACTCTCATACAATAAAAAGTTTGACTAAGTATGTTGTATACTAACTAAATTTAATTATTCGAATTTATTGATAAAGGTGGTCATGCAATTAATAATTAAAATAACTATAATTAAGTAAAAACTAGACTTTATTTCTTTATTCTAAGTGATGTTAACTGAACAAAACGCGCGATTCGCTGATGATACTAATACGAATAGTTACAAATTACAAACTCCTCCGATGTGCTTCGGGGAAGTCGATTCGTGAAGCTAGGTAGAATCCAAGCCTGTACCCGTGGACGATTGAGCTGGCGAAGATGCGCTGGCTTGCGCTAAGTGGTCTCAAATCTGATATCGAGCACCCTGGCTTCTTATATTTATGCCTTACTAATAATTATGTTTAAGCCTTGAAAAGCGTCCGTTTATGACCGCGGTCTTAATTATTCTGGCTTTTCTCCTTTCCGTCGCTGCTCTCGTCAGCGATGATAGCGCTCTGTGTCTCCCCACTCTTCTCTCGCTCCACATGAGGCAGAGGGGCGCCTCAATCAACGGCACACTACAAGTAGAACTGGATAAAATCAGGCTAAATTCTGTGGTCGTATAATAAAATATTTAATTTTTAAAAAAGCAGTAACTTCTTTTATAATATTGGGGATAATTGTATTCACACACGTTTAAAAACGAAAAATAAAAGTATACTTAAAAAGAAATTAGTCATAGAAAAAGATTGAAGTTAACTTTGGTTATTTTTGGTTATTTAAAACAATTTGGTATAAAAATAAATAAACTAGATTTTCTTTCTTTAAGTACTTTTAAATGATGTTGAAGTTTTTGTTAATCTGTTCGACCTAGTTAGTTCGAACAGAAAATAAAAAAAAAATTAAAGATTCACTCTTTTGAACTTTTAACCAATTTCAAAAGTACAAAGATTTACAAATTGAAACAAACTTAATATGTACGATATTATCTATATTAAAAAACCCAGGGCTAAAAGAAATGTTTAAAGAAGCGATTTAATTGGTTGTCTATAGAGTAAGGGTAATAATTTTCCGCATTTGAACTTGTTTTAGTATTGAACTTGAAATTAGAAATAATAATTATATTAAAAATTATTTTTTTATATTAAAATTAAATACAAATTAGAAATCTTTATATTATTAGTGCTATTTATTTTATGATTGTATTTTTAATACGTATTAAATAGCAGTTTCCGATAAATGTTAAACGTGTTGAAAAAACTTGAAAAAAAATTAATAAGGTAACTACTCTTAAGAGAACATTGTATCAGTAAATTACACGCTCTAATTTTGTTTATACTAAAAAAACTGTGTACCTATTATTTAATGAGCTGAGCTTCCTAGCTATTATAATAATCTATCAGGAAGCTGATGAACCCAATAGTTTTGTTATAAAACTAATACTTTTAAGGAAATGTGAATGGCTCAAGTAGATAACTTTACATAATATTATACGGAAACTCAAAAATTATGTTGTAACAATGAATTAGATCAGGTGTAAAAAACTTTCTTCTAAAGATTTTATGTCTTACAAGAAGTTGACAGAGTCCGTTTTTGAGAATAGTGCTAGTGATTTTCTTAGAAAAATTATATACAAAAAATGTTTGTATCAAAATCCGAACCTATCGACATTACGGACATTTCAACATGAATAATTTTTTTTATCAGTTAGTGGAACTTTTGTAAAAAAAGCGGATTCTGTCTGCTTCTTGTAAAACATAAAATCTTTAGGAATACATTTTTTCCAACTGTTCTATCATGTTTATGACATAATTTTTTTGTATCTATTTAATATTCTGTACAGATTTCTATCTTACCCTTTCACTTGGCCTTAATAAAAACGTGAAAATATAAGACTTACTATAATTTTGAAAATAAATACTTTTTCGCTATACGATTAAAACATTTTCTAGTTTTTTTTAAATGTATTTATTGTTCTTAGAATGATTTTACGAGCTGAGCTTTCTAGCTATTATTATTAGGGAGTTAATGAATTAATTGTAAAACAATTAATTTCAACAAAAATCTGGAAATACAGTAAAAGTTGTGTGTTATACGGCTTCGACATCCCATCAAATCGAAGTACTAATTTGCTTTGTATCTGAAACTCTGATAGGTCCAATTGTGGCTTAAAAATACCTAGTTCTTTCCTTTCTTTCAAATTATCAAGTTTATAAAATTAATAATGTCAATAATACGTTTGAAATTCGCGACCAACGCAATCATATCGACGGCTACATTAAATCTATCATTCACGCTTAGACAATGAAATGAAACGGGCACTTTGGGACTAATAGATACGAAAGAAGCTCCGCTCGCGCGCGTCAGATCTCGCGGACGTCTTGGCCAGACAAGCCCGGACGTTAATTAAAAAATTGACTATTGACTTTTGCCGCACTCTACCTCCTCGATTTTGCGCTTCGCCCGGTCGGGCGGAAAAGAGAGGCGGGTTCGGCGGCGTCAAGCGCGATGCTCAAGACAGGCGAGCGCGCGGGCAGCCGAGGGCTCTTAAAACGATTGCCTTTCGACAGTGACGAAGGCACGACGGTAAAAGAGTCGTTACACTACTTCGTTCCTCGGCACTGCTGGGGAAGTTTTGGGCGATGCCGCACACGGCTATTGCGCAACGGCACCGAGACCGAGTGCAGGAGGGCCGGCGCAACTTGCGCCTCGCGCGCGTAAACTTCCGGAAAAATCTCCGCTACTTTTATCTCTTTTTCCTCCGGGCTGTCCGTCCTTTTTCCGCCGTCTCAGCCCGACTCTTTTCTCTTTCTTTTTGCTCTTTGATATTTTTGGTAAATCGGTTTTTCTGGAATTTTACGTTGGTTTCCTGTGTCGTAAAATCGATTTGTTAAACAATGGCTTGAGCTGTCTATGGCATTTTCAAAATTTTTTAAATAAAATGTCTAAAGTTTATAAAAATTATCGATAAATATTGACTGACAAAAATAATAAAACAATTAAAACTTTCTTAGCTAATTATACTTTTCACGAAACTTGACGCCTACGCGTGTCGAGTAGCTAATATAGTGGTACACGCAGGGGTGTGTGATATCGTTTTTGATATGATGGTGTGGAGTTACATTGAATTGAAGTCTTCGAGAGTCAGATTGCTGATAACGGGCTCACTGTAACACATATCGCGGACTTCGATACTTTTAAACGAAGCAACGTTATTCAAAATTTGTCAGATATAATAATTTCAAAATGACCTTTTATAATAATAAGTCAATATTTAATTTAATACTCCTTATCAAAAGCTTCTGGTTGAATTTGGATTCGATATGTGGTTATTTGATATAATTTTTAAGTAATCATGAGATAATAGTTAATATCTTACTTGTGTACTTTGCGTGCAAATTACGATAAATGAAGTATTTAATAACAAAATATAATTAAATGCAATGTAATTAAAGAACCAAATGTTCTATTTAATATATTATTAATAAACAGAACTTACATCAAATAACAATTTAAACAATTTTTAATTATTTATTTCAATGTTGTTAAACATTGTAATGAAACATTATATCAGTCATCTTACAATGCTAGATTCGTACTACTGATCTTTAAATTTCTTTTACGACGAAAATGGTAGCGTTTTTCTTTTAAGATTCTGAATACTTACAATGATTACAGCACTACTATTTCAAAGACCTAAAAGCAATCCAAACTACGCAATTTTGTTTTTTCAAACAAATTCTGAGAGAAATAGAAAGAGATCATTGTATTTACTTCCTGAATAAAGCTAATTACTTTCAATTGAATCATAGTATAAAATGCTAAAGATTAAAAAATGTTTTTTTTCTGTTTATAAATTTTATATAGAAAAATATATATATTTTTAGAGTATATATGAAATTTATTTTCTGATTATTTTTCAAAATATGATGATTATATCAATTCTATTTTGTTCTACTATGAGTTTCGATCAATTTTCATTAAAACATAGTCTTATAAAAAATAGAATACTAATTAAAAAAACCAAAGAAACCAACTAAACCAAATTAAACATCTATATTTTGATGCATTGAATCCAAATCTGAATATAAAATTACTTGACAAAACAAAAGAAGAACATAATAGTACATTTCGATACAGGTGTGGAAGGTAGTTATTTGTCTCGTGAGACGTTTTTCGTCCGAGCCAAGCGAGGGTGAAAAGTCACACGAGGCAAAAATCACCCTACACACCAGTATCGAACCGTATTTTGTGCCACGAGAGTCGAAAAATCATCTTAAAGATAGGATTTTGAGGTTAGAGAAGCATAAAATATCTTAAAAAACAAAATACGCTTTTTAAAAAAGCATTGTGCTAAGACAGTTAAGAACTATAACAATAGAATTATTACTATTACTATTATTATTATTATCATTATTATTATTATTTATAAACGAAAGTTTTTTATTTTTAATTTAGCGTGTATTGTAGACGATGAAATTTGATATATACGATCGTCAAGACAGGGGACAATTGATTGAAATAAAAAAAAAAGATGAGGAAAAGAAGAGAAAATGTTGTACAGTGGAAGTTTTAGAAGATCGTGAGCAGCGAGTGCAAGAGGCGCTGGATGCGAAAGTTTCGCTGCAGACGAATGTTGTATACTTCTTTTACGTTCAGCTTGAGAGAAAAACTTCCGGCCACCTCGTTATTGCGACACGTCGAGCCGTGCCTCGCAATAAGTGTCGCACCGTGCAAATTGAAAACTGCTCGCTATCGATGATGAATGATAAAACCTTATGTCTGAATCTCTACTGGATTTCCTTTTTATTCTGTTGAAATGGCATAGTTTGCGAAAATTAAGTGAAGATACTGAGTTGTTAAGAAAAGCTATAGAAAAAGCACCATTATATAAAGTTCAACGATTAATTTTTTATTAAACTATATATATATATATATATATATATATATATATATATATATATAAGATGATTATTATCTTTCGGAAGCTTGATGTTTTTCTTTTTATTAGTTAACAATAACTTAATAATACTATTTACATTATACATAGTGATTCTCATCTGAAAGTAGAGAAAGAACATTGAGAGCTTATCGTTTCCACATATTCTTTACTTATAATTTTGTAGTTGTACTTTACTTATTTTGCTTACTCATCACAATCAACATGTCTCTCTTAATTCACTTCATCGATCTCCCTCTCCCGTGCAATTAAAGAACTATATTATAATTCGCGCACAACCGCACTAGGGTAAATTTAAATTAAAGAAATATATTTGCTTTGCACATATTATAGTTTCAATCCTACCTAGCTGTTTTACTGTTATTTATACCGCATGCAAAATACCTCGGCCGAATGACACACGTGTACGAAAATCCGATAGAGCGGCATATAAAAAATTTTGCAGCGCAAAGCGAGGGATCCCGCGGGTAAGCCTCGCGCTTAAGAAATTTCGAATATAAAGCGAATCGCATTTCTCCGGGCGCGCAGAGCCGCGTGTGTGTATGTGTGTGTATGTCGGAGCAAAAAAGAATTTGAAATTCACATGAAGATTTGGAAAAATTACTTACGACAGGGGTGGGATCTCTTTCAAGGAAAAGCCCAAAGGACGGGCGACGCATAAGCCATGCACGTGTCCTTTCATACATACTGAATTAAATTGGTAAAGTACTACGGAGAAAGAGAGCGAGCTCGCTCTGCCACCGCCGCGCGCGCCCGCGCACGTCAGAATTTGAAATTATAATTTTTAAACGCTCATCCCCAGAGGCGCGCGCCTGCGCGGTAAGCGCCCCGGCCCGAAACTTATGCGCGTACACGCGGCTAGTATCAGCGCGCAAATACGCGCGAGGGTAAAACACTCGCGGCAGCCGGTAAGTCAGTCGTAATTGGTGTTTCCGCTGCACACCTAAGCATTATACACTTTTAATAAAGTCCGCGGAGTCGGGCCGTGAACCGGAGGGCGAGAGGGAGGGGGGGGGGGGGGGAGGTTGAAAGGGCACAGGCAGCGGCCCCGCGGACCGTTCTTGCGCGAGACGAGATATAAAAGTAAAATCCACGAAAAGACTCGAGCCCGGAAATTAATAGGAGCTCACGGGCGCGGAAGTTGCGGCAAAAGCGAGCTCTGCCTCCTTTTTCTTCTGTAATTTTTTTCCTCTCTTTCTTTCTGTCTTTTTGACATCGCCCTTTTGCCCCCTCAGAACCCACCCCACCCCCTCCCCCTTCGTCATTACAAACCTCAACGACTTCGGGCTCTCTCTATATAGAAGTATAATGCGCGATGACGAGGCCGCGGTTAAAGGAGAAACGAGCCCTAGTGAAAATCTTTTGTTACTGTAAGAAGTTTTCTTTAAGAAAGATGACACTTTTTATCATTATATTAAAAATGAAGTGCACGGCCGCGTGCAAATAAGGCTTGTGTCTTTTTCTTCCCTTGCTTTTTATGAAAGAGCAGATATCAACTTTCAAAGTGTAATCAATATTCTACGTAGATTTTTCGGGCTCGCTATTCATTTGCGCGGAATAAGTAGTGCGAGTATTGGTGCGTTCAGACACGTTTTCAAAAGGGAATTTTTTATTGAAGCACGTGATTTAAAATTTTTAATATCGAAATTTTGTTTGTGAATGTTGCATACAGATTTTAAATTTTAATAAAAATATTCAATATTTTTATAAACAAAAAAAACATCAAAGTTAAATGAAACAAAAAACTGAACGTATATTATTTTTTTAATGTCTTTGTCACTAATCTGTCTTCTCTAAAAATTAAAGTTTGTTACAAATCATTTTGAATGAAAGTTATGCAAATGAATATGCGGTTTAATTTGACTTTTCAATTGAAACAGACATTGTTATAAAGATGACTATTATATGGAATAATAATCAGCTAAATTTTAGTAAGCATTAAAATTTTAATACAAGCCTTGTTTATATCGCATGTACTCCATAAAGACAAGCACTTCATACACCTGTATATACCTTGCATAAGCGCCTGTTTAAGAGCACACACGCCCAAACGTTTAACTAGATGGGCGTGTGCATTAGTGAATTCAAGTACACATAATTTACGGATCGCCGTGAATACACTTTGTGGGCACTCTTTAATTTCATAATTCAAGTATTGTGCTTACTCGCTGCGTAAGCTACTTTGGCTCTCAGCGAATTTTTCGCTTTCTTTTTAGTAATCATGTTTATTTTTTGTTATTGCGATGGCATTCCTATTTAATAAACAATGTAGTTAAATTGCAGGACTATTTTTTCAACTTTCTTTATTTCTATTGAAATAACGTTAGATTTTAAAATGTGTAACGGTTCAATTAAGTCTTCAATATAATAAATTAATTAATCTTAGTTTTTACTCAGAAACAGGTTATTGCCATGATCGTCATAGATTTGTGCATAAGTAAAGATGTCACAAATGAACGATTGTGCTTTCCAAAATCTAACGAAAGTCAAGTCTCCCGAAATATAAACTGGATGTCACGATTTTTAGCTCATTATATCTTTAAGAAATAGAAAATCTTATCTTATTTTTATTTTTTCAAACTTAAAGCTTTGGTATGTTACATTTTTTTTATCAGTTATTATCATATATTTATATATTGCTTATCACGCACACACACGCACATACACACACACGTGCGCACACGCACATGCACACGCACGTACTCGCACATATTTCGCATAAAATGTAATACAAAACATATACATTCGATTACAAAATTAATTAATTATAATTATTTAATATCAATGAAATTAAAAGAAAACAACTTTAACATTTACCAGTACAACTAAAATCTTACGTTGATTATTTATTTAATAAATAATATTTTTTACATGAGCACATATATCTGCAATTTCTTATATGATTTACCTTTTGCTTCTATAAAAGAAAATAAAAAATACAAACGTATAAATCTTAATATTCCTATAAAGTGGTGATATAATCGGAACATGAATATAGTAAAAAATCAGGTTTATACTTGGCAGGCTCGTACAATTCGGAAATCGCGAAAACACGCGCTTTAGCAATATTGTTTTTAAATTTGTCAATAAAAAAGTAAGTTTTTTGGAATCGCGTGTACAGTTTTTTCGTTACCATTCATTTTT